>JAUPFP010000022.1:0-180000 GCA_036925085.1 Brachycybe producta
TTTTTTTTTTTTTTTTTTTTTTTTTTTTTTTTTTTTTTTTTTTTTTAAAAGGGTAAACAAGTAGAAAAAAAAACACAAAGGGGGGGGGGGGGGGAAGAGTTCCTATTTGACGATCTCTCAAAGGTCCCTTTTTTGTTTTTTCATGCAAAACTAGTGGGTACCCATTTCAGTTAGGTTTTTTTTGGCTCTTCTTTCTGTTTTGAGAGCTTTAAAAACATAAATCGTTTTGAAAACTCTTCTTTCTCTCTCTTTTATACATAAAAAAATATTGACACTTGTGTTTACAAACTTTTTACACATTGAAATCCAAAAGTAAAAAGGGTCTTCCTTCTCTTCTTTTTATAAAATGAAAATGTCAATAATGTGTTTTTTAAGGAATTGAGGGTGGGGTGGGGAGTTGATAGGGTTGCTTGGGTTCGTCTTCTCAACCCCCAGTTATTTGTGGGGTTGTGGGTGATGTCTAAGGAAGGTGGTCGGGGTCTTTTTTTTTTTCTTCTTCTTGGATTGACTTTCAAAGTTGTTAGACTTTGTTATAATCTGAATTCTTAGGCCTGGATCTCACATCCGTGAGAAACCTTTTTCAGATTATTTCCGCTGCATTTTCTACTTTCTGTTTTTTTTTTTGGTTCAAGGATTCTCGTACATTACGATAAATAAAAAATACTTCAATGCATTTTTTTTGCATTGATGAAAGAGTAAGGGCTGGATCACACATACAGAAAAAAATTACACTAGATAATTAATTTTATCTAGAATAAAAAAAATTCTGTTGAGATTTCTGCTTTGTTTTTGGTTTGTGTTCTCACACATTACAATAATTTACTTATGTATTTTAATGTATATTTATTTACCTTTATGAAAGAGGGAATAAGGTATGGATAACGCATACAGAAAAAAAAATCACAATGGAAAAAAATTCTGCTTGGATTTCTGCTTACTTTTTTTTTATTCAAGGGTTCTCACACATTACAATAAAAATACTTCAAGGATTTATTGTTGCATTTATGAAGAGTAAGGGCTGGATCACATATGTAGAAAAAATTACGTTGGATAAATAATCTTATCTAGTTTAGAATAAAAAAAATTCTGCTGGGATTTCTGCTTTCTGTAGGGTTCAAAAGGTTCTCACACATTACCATAAAAATGCACTTCAAGGATTTTTTGCATTTATGAAAGAGTGAGTCAGGGATGAAGAACACATGCAGAAAAAAGAATCTTATTTAACTTGAATAATTCTATCTATCCAATCTATTTATCTGACTGAAAAAATAACGAAATCGAAACGATTTCGTTGGATTTTTTTTCTTCTTCTTGGATAGAGTCAAGTTTTGTCAAGTGATCTTGATTTTTATTCCTGAAAAAATTCGTGAAAAAAAAAGAAAAGCACAAAATAGAAATAGAAATAATCACGAAAACAATTTCCGCTACATTTCTGCTTTTCTTTGTGTTCAAGGGTTTCTCACGCATTACAGTAAAAAAATGACATTTAGAAAAGAGTAAGGGATGGATCACTCCTGCGGAAAAGAAACCAACTAAAAAAAAGTATCTATTCGAATCTATTCCGTTTATGTGAGTTGAACAAAAACGCCGTAAAAAGTTTATTTTAAAGTTATTAACGTGAAACAAATCGTAGTCTCTTCTTTTTGTTTTTCTACTTTCTAAATTATTAGAGTTTCAAATTCTTCTTAAAAATTGTATAAGAAAGAAACTATATTATGTATAAAACGAATTATCTTTTTTGCTTAAATTAAAATGTAGCAAATTGTGTTAATAGCCTAATTAAGATTTTAATTATGCTGATGTTCAAATTAGATTCAAAGCAAATTATCTTAATTACTGCAGATTAGTTTCAAATTCAATAGAATTGACGTTGAGCATCTTAGGTCCAAATTCAAGACGGAAAATTTTTAGCACTGTGTAACTTAACTTAAATTTGTTTTTTTTTTTACAAAATTCAAATTAAATTACAGTACTAAATACGGAGCCTTGTAAAGGACATGCGAGATTTTTTTTTAAATCTCGACATTTCGACTTTGCTCAGAATCTTGACAAAAACAAAATAAACGTGTATTCAGCCATCTTAATAGGCTACATCACAAAATTACTTCGAAAAATCTCTGCAAAGAGCGCTAGCATCGTTTTTCTATTGAGCCCATATAGACCCAATGTTAAAGAAAAAAAACGTTAATTTTTAAAATACACACAGTCGCGGCGGCAATATGTTTATTTTTCATATTTAACGTTGTCCAATTTTGATGGTTCTAAGTGCAATGTGCACCGTAAACATATGCTGATCAAGTGATAGAATGACAAAAAATTGGTAAGTGCGGTTCTATTTTTAAAAAATATTTCAAAATCGCGAATTTCTAACTCTTATGTTAAACTCCATTGAGTATGCGCTCGTAAGCAAAAAATATTCATTAAAATACTTGCAAAAATACGTAAAAATAACTTTAAAAAACCACAATTAAACCACAGTGAAGCCAACACATTGTCGCACGTGCTGATTTTTTTTTCTGGTTTTTTAAAATTATTTTTACGTATTTTTTTTTTTACCAAGATTTTAATGGATGTTTTTCTTCGAATTTGAAATAGTTTTTAAAAAATATAACCGCACACTTTGAACCATCAAAATTGAACAATTTTAAATATGAAAAATAACCATATTGCCACCGCGACTTTGTGTATTTTAAAAATTAACGTTTTTTCTTTAACATATGGGGTCTATGGGCTCAATAGAAAAACGATGCTAGCGCTCTTTGTGGGGATTTTTTGAAGTAATTTTGTGATGTAACTTTTTCAGGGAGAGGAGTGAGTCTTGGATTTCCTCCTTGTTTCAACTCCCCCATCCCTCCAAAACGTCGCTTTTTAGTTCAAAATAACACGGAATTATAATGAAGTATTCTTAACCCCCCCCCCCCCCCCTCTTATATTTGGTTTCTTTGATTTCTTCTTTTTCTCGTCTCTTCTTTTCTTCTGTTGTCGTTTCTTAAAGGTTTTCTTGTAACTTAATTTTAAGACAGTCTAAATGAACACGTCGTTATCGCAATGGTTTCATTTCTTTATCTTTTCTATTTCTTTTGTGTTTTGAAGGTTTTTTTTTTTTCCTCTTCTTTTTTCAGATCTTTGTTGCTCTTTAGAGCAACACAGAGTAGAGCAACAAAGGTTTGAAAGGGGGGGTTTTAGAAAAATAACGAGCAAAATTAAGATGGATGTGGTGGAGACTGGATGGATGTCAAAAATTTCTGCTCCCGTGTTTCTTCGGAACGGAACCAGATATCTAAATGTGAAATCTTCTCCGTATTGTTTTGTTTTTCAACAACATGGAACTTTTGCAAAAAAAAAAAACAATTCATCAACTAATTAATTAATTATAATTAATTTTTTTTATCACATTTTTAAAATTTTATTTCTGGACAATATAACTCAAGAAATTGAATCACATAAAATGTGAGCAGAGACAATTTTGGAACTTATTTTTGTAGCTCGTTTTTCTTTTTTGGAGCACCGCTAACGGGCGGATGGGATGGTAGACTTCCTCCTGAGATGGGGTGAAGTCTCTCGGAAGGGATGGTGATTATTCATTTCTGATCGTCGACCTTTGCTGGGAAAAGGGGTTCGATAGTCCTCTTTCTTGTCTTATGGTGTCTCCGACCTCTTCAGGGAAGGGTTAGTTACCAAACAAGAGACCGCGTAGCTTCTGATTATAAACGCTTTTTATTCATTCCTGCCCCAGAAACATGAACACACGTACAGAAATGAATTGATTGAATTAAAGGTGCGTCCACGTGCCCATGATGTGATACGGATGAATACCGACATCCGACGTTTAACAAAAGAGTTGAGCGAACAGAAATGACAGCTAACAAAGAAACACGGTCCTTTTATACAATTGGACCTGTGTACACCTACAAGGTGTAACCAGGTCCAAGTGACCATTGGTCCCAAAGATATTTCTCCGCCCGATCAAGTCCAAGTATAGAGAGAGGGAGGGAGGGACAGAGATGAGTCTTGCACCACCAGGCTAGCATTCTGGGGGGGGGGAGGATAACAAACTACCGGGTGTTAAATAAAATAATCGAATCATTTCTAAATGAATGTTTAAATTCAGCATTTTTTAAAAAAAATGGAAAATATTCATTTTCTAATTATATAAGATGGTTTATTGAACAGCTGATTTTCGAACTCTTTAATTATTCTGCTTTTGAAGAACAAAATTAAGAGAAACTTGTAAAGTGTTTTTGAAACTAGAAGAGTAGCTCAATCACTTAAGGGCATTTTCATGTTGATATCTTTCAAAATAAACTTTTTATTGACGAAAAACTAAAAAAATATTGTCTACTAAGCATCGTCTTCTTGAAGGTTGGTCATTTTCAAACTCATAAAAATCTTATTTTGTAAGATATCAATGTGAAAAATACCATTAAGTGATTGAATTACCCTTCTAGTTTTTAAAACACATTCAAGTTTTGCTTTATTTTTGCTCCTGAAAGACAGAATAATCAAGAGTTTGAGGCTGTAAAACCTTTGTGATGCAACAAAGGTCAATAAAGTGCCTTAAATCTCTTGCTATCGGTGATTGCCCTATTGTAAGGGGCGCAAGCTTGCCCCTTTGCACTAGGCAATCACACAATACTTATTGATGGACTCTTATGAGTCACTTTTGAAATATACAGAACGGTTTTAGATAGTAATTTGTATAGTTTTTAAAGGCAACTTTAAGAATAAATTGAAAGCATCTTAAAAACTAGAAAATGATTGATTTTGCTTCAATTTTTTTTTTTCACGAAGATACGAAAATTATATTTCAAAATAAACTTATTTTAGTTTGCATTTTTGGGGACGAAAAATCACATTTCACTTTTAGGCGGGAAAGAACTAAAGGGGTCATTAGTTTCGTTTAATACGAGCTAAACTAGACAATAGCTGGACACGATTAGATATGAACTAGGTGAGAGCTAAGCTTTATAGTTGCTTAACTGGACATCATCTAAGCCGGATCGGACTGGATCAGTGGTAGGACTGAACATGAGCGAGACTGGACAAGAGTTTAGATTCAGCCAGAACTAGTTTTGAATAATTAGGGCTAAATAAAATAAGAATTTGGGCCGAAAAAGAGCTTGCGATGAACCAGATCTAGAATGGACAAGGGCTACTGTAGTCTGGATATTAAGGGCCAGGCTTGACAGGCTACTGTAGACTGGACAACAGCCATTGTAGATTGGACAGAGGCTAGACTGAACTGGACAGAGGCTAGACTGGACTGGACAGAGGCTAGACTGGACTGGACAGAGGCTAGACTGGACTGGACAGAGGCTAGACTGGACTGGACAGAGGCTAGACTGGACTGGACTGGACAGAGGCTAGACTGGACTGGACTGGACAGAGGCTAGACTGGACTGGACTGGACAGAGGCTAGACTGGACTGGACAGAGGCTAGACTGGACTGGACAGAGGCTAGACTGGACTGGACAGAGGCTAGACTGGACTGGACTGGACAGAGGGTAGACTGGACTGGACAGAGGCTAGACTGGACTGGACAGAGGGTAGACTGGACTGGACAGAGGCTAGACTGGACTGGACAGAGGGTAGACTGGACTGGACAGAGGGTAGACTGGACTGGACAGAGGGTAGACTGGACTGGACAGAGGGTAGACTGGACTGGACGGAGGCTAGACTGGACTGGACGGAGGCTAGACTGAACTGGACGGAGGCTAGACTGAACTGGACGGAGGCTAGACTGAACTGGACGGAGGCTAGACTGAACTGGACGGAGGCTAGACTGAACTGGACGGAGGCTAGACTGAACTGGACGGAGGCTAGACTGAACTGGACGGAGGCTAGACTGAACTGGACGGAGGCTAGACTGAACTGGACGGAGGCTAGACTGAACTGGACGGGAGCTAGACTGGAGAGAGGCTAGACTGGACGGGAACTAGACTGGGCAGAGACAGAGGCTAGATTGGAACGTGAGCCAGGCTGGACGCGAGCTACATGGGTTTTTACCGGTTCCGAACCGTTGACAACCTCTAGCTACTTTATAAGCAGACAAACCAACGACTTTCGGGGGCGAAAGCGGTGTCTTAATTTTTAGAAGAAGAAAAAAAACGTATTTATTAGGCGTAATGACACTGAAAGATAGGCGAAATTAAGCTTCTGAGTTGAAAGAATAGAGAAAATGCTAATGGGGGGGGGGGGGGGTGATGGAAGAGAAAAAAGCCATTCTTCTCTAATATTTGATGTTGTTTATGAATACGGTGCCAAAAAAGGTCGAACTCAATGGAACTAAAATAAAATGGAATGGAATAGATTAAAGGCCCTTCGTTCTTGATCTTCTTCGTTCAGAATTTTATTTCGAAAAAAGGAACAGAAATAAATCGATATGGTCGTCCTTCAAATCCTTTTCTTCTTCTTCTTCTCCGGAGGGCGAATGAATAACAATATAATACCCGTAGCCTTAATATATTCTGTTAAAACTTCACATCATTTGCAATTAGATGCAAAACTAAAAGATTGATCCAAACATAATCTAAAATCTTCCTTACTTTGGTATCAAATTAAAGCAAATAAACTATAGGGATGGGTCATTCGAATTCCGCGAATCCTGAAAAATATTCGAGATTTGAAAACTCGAATCTTCGCGCTTTTTTTTTTCGTCTTTTCGAATCTTTCGAATCCTAACCTTAAAAAAAAACGACGTCCAATAGAAGCGTTCGCTAACAAAAAGAAACCGGCGATTGTTGCAATTTCGGTTGGTATCCGGATCACCAATGGATCACCTTGTGGCGACCCTGAGTGCAGCCACACTTGTTTTTTTTTATTATTAATAATTTAATATTTAATATTATTTCATTTATTTGTATCTTCTTAATGAATAATATAGAATTTTCATATGAAGGATAACGAGAGATTCGAGAACCTTTTCGGATTCGAGAAAATTTAAGATTCGTCGTTCCACCTCTAAAATAAACATTTACGGTTAGCTCTAATTGATCCAGTCTAGCACCTTTCCATTTTACCTCTTATCCAATCAAACACTTAATCAGTTTGGCGTTTGTTCAAATTGAAGCTTATTCAGGTTGGGCGGTTTGTTCGTTCAATTTTGGCGCTTATTCAGTCGCCTCATTTCTATGACAATACCATACTACTGTATATAGGTCCTAGTAATAGCTATGAGAATGTATGGAGCCATTAAAGGAAAGGATGAGAAAAAAGGGGTTTTATTTCGGGGGGGGGGTTTGGCTGGGGCTCATTGAAGTTTCACTGGCGGAACGTCGTAATGCCCCTCTAGTGGGTCGTTGAATATGGTAGCAGCAAGCAGCAGCCGTTCAACTCCCATTCCGACACGAGAGAAATTTATTTCCACATTTCTACAAGAAACAGTTCTCTCTTTTTTTTTTGTTGCTTTTGGTCTATTGGAGTCTATCTAGGTTTATTTCTTTTTATGTCTATTGAACTTTCTTTTTTTTTTTTTTCTTTCGGTTTTTTGAAGAGTCTGCATTTCCGGGCTGTGTAGATTCTAGCCTCTCCACCCCGTTTCTTTTCTGTCTTTCAAGCCCCTTGGCTGTGCAGTTAGAAATAGGTCAAAACTTCAGTTGACTCCACCCTTGTTATGACGACTGGCAACTTCTAATTGGCTGGCTATGTAGTCTGACGTTGAAAAGGGCGGAGCATGTGACGTCAGACTTCATAGCCAGCCAATTATAAGTTGCCGGTCGTCATAACAAGTGCGGAGCCAACTGAAGTTTTGACCTATTTCTAACCTGCCTGTCTTGACTGCAGAATTCATTGACTTCATCTTGAGCTCATAAACAACTGAACTTGAAAACTTCTTCAAGAATTGTAAAATTCCCTATGCATTTTTTTTTCTTCTGAAATATATGTTGATATAATTAGGGCTCGGATTTTGATGCAATATCAACCGGACTGTTTCTCAATATGTGGCCCAAGTGCCAATTGTGAAGTGGCAATCTCGTTTAGATAACAAAAAATTGTTCCTTCTAATTAAAAACAATGGTTAGAGGCTAGAACTCTAGTTGACAACTAATAGTAACCAGACATCTAGCCTCTCTACCCAGCTTTTTTTTAATTAGAAATAACATAATTACAGTTGCTCTAATGATGATTACTTCACAGTTGGCTTTTGGGCCACAAATTGAGAAACATTCTTGTTGATATTGCATCAGAATCCGATCCCATTCATTAATGGGGAAAAAAAGGAATTTCTTTATAGAAGAAGAAATAAAAGGTAAAATCAACATTGGAGACATGATTAGGGCACTGTGGGGGGGGGGGGGGGGGCTGAGGGTCGGGTCCCCTAACGCAAGTTTTTTTTTGTCTCATGACTTGTGATCAGATTTTTTATGCAATATCAAAGCAAATGTTTCTCAATCTATGGCCCCAAGTGCCAATTATGACGTAACAATCAACAATCAACCAACAATTATAGTTTTTTAAATGAAAAACACTGGTTAGAGGTTAGAACTCTAGTTGACAACTGATAATAACTAGACATCTAGCCTCTAACCAGCAATTTTTTTATTAGAAAACGCGTAATTGCAGTTGCTCTAATGAGGATGATTAGGGCTCGGATTTTTATGCAATATCAAACAAAATGTTTCTCAATCTGTGGCCCCAAGTGCCAATTGTGAAGTAACAATCCCGCCTTGAGATCAACTAACAATTAGTTTTTTAAATGAAAAACACTGGTTAGAGGCTAGAACTATCTAGTTGACAACTGATAATAACTAGACATCTAGCCTCTAACCAGCATTTTTTTATTAGAAAAAGCATAATTGCAGTTGATCTAACGATGATTAACTTCACAATTGGCACTTGGGGCCACAGATTGAGAAACATTTTGCTTGATAATTGCATAAAAATCCGATCGCTGTATTCATGACGGTGAAACAAAACCTGATTATTTCACGTCAAAATGCCATTTGTTAACCCTTTCTGTTTTTGAAAGGAAATTTTAAGAAAATGTGGGGGAAATGTATTTAGAAATACTGGAGGAGGCGTTTTTGTTGTTGTTGACATCTTTAAAAAATATCGCTTCTAGTTTATAAAAAAAATAGAACTTGCTTCTGAAATGGAAAACAAATCAGTTTGATTTCATTGTTCTCTTTCATTTGCAGGTTTTGGCTTTTTTTTAATTTTAAATCCTTAAAGTTAAAAAGTAATTAAAAACGAATAAACAAAAGCAGCTTAATTATGATTATCTAAAATAGACAAGAGCTAAGTTAGACGAGAGCTAAACTAGATAGATACTACTGTATCTAGACAGAACAACAGGTATATTCTTTTTTGGAATTTAAGCGAATAAACAACTAAAAGAGAATAAGAGCTAAAGGTAAGTTGGACAAGAACTAAACAGAAAAGAGCTAAATTGGAGTGAAACTAAAAAGAATAAGAGCTAAACTGGATAAAAAAAATAAACAGAATAAAGAGCTAAACAGATGAAGAGCTAAACTGGACAAAAAATAAACAGAATAAAGAGCTAAACAGATGAAGGGCTAAACTGGACAAAAAATGAACAGAATAAGAGCTAAATTGCACAAAACTGGTAGAAATAAGAGCTAAAGTGGACAAAAACTAAACAGATGAAAAGCTAAAGTGGACAAAAACTAAACAGATGAAAAGCTAAAGTGGACAAAAACTAAACAGATGAAAAGCTAAACTGGACAAAAAATAAACAGAATAAGAGCTAAACTGTAACGAACTAACTAAACAGCTTACATTTTTGTAACAACCCGCGCACGGGTTTTACAAACTTTCCATAGTTTTAACTCGGGGCATCCAGATACAGCCAATTAGAAATCGGGACGAGCAGAAGTTGGCTCCGCCCTTTTTATGACGACTGGCAACTTCTAATTGGTTTGTTGTGTATGTAATTCGACGTTGAAAAGGGCGGAGCATGTGACGTCAGACTACATAACCAACCAATTAGAAGTTGCCGGTCGTCATAAAAAGGGCGGAGCCAACTTCTGCTCGTCCCGATTTCTAATTGCCTGTCATCCAGATTGGATGGTCCGTTAGACCAGACACACCGGTTCTTTAGCCCGCGGCATCCGTCTTGCGTCGTCGTCGTCGACGAGAGATTGAGAAGAGAGAAGAGAGATTGAGAACCACTAAGATATTGAGTAGAAGTAAAACAGTGAATTATTTCAGACCGTTACTTTGGAGAGATGGAGAGAGAGAGAGAGAAAGTAGAGTAATAATAATGGAGGTTGTTCGTTACGTTTGACTCAACTCGATCTATTTGGATTCGTTGCTGTTACTAATAGGCACATCTATTATTTTTGCTTTTGTTAGGTGGCAGGCAGGCATTTCGACCAAAAAGCACGTCACAAAACAAGACAAATGACTCTCTTAGCCGTTTCAAGTCGCTAACAAAAAAAACACACCAATTTCTATCTTGTGTTTTGAGGGCTATTTGGGTGGGTGAGTGGGGGGTTCCTTAGGAAAAAACGCGTTTAAAAACGAACCAATTTAAAAGTGACCCAAAAAATATAAATGATTATTAAGGTTAATAGATGATTGAGAAAAAACAGAAATTTGTGCGAGAAAATTCGACTGTTGTGACAATTTCTAAGAAATGTTTGGACAAAAGTGTCAAATAGGGTCCAGTTCGAGGCATAGGCGCAGACAGGCAGTTAGAAATCGGTCAGAACTTCAGTTGGCTCCGTCCTTGTTATGACGACCGGCAACTTCCAATTGGTTTGTTATGTAGTCTGTCGTCACATGCTCCGCCCTTTTCAACGTCGACCCACACAACAAACCAATTAGAAGTTGCCGGTCGTCATAACAAAGGCGGAGCCAACTGAAGTTCTGACCGATTTCTAACTGCCTGTCAGGCGCAGAAGTTGAAAATGCCTCATTAAGGCCCGTCGGCAAGAAGGTTCGACTGGCGTCAGTTTGACTGAATTGGAGGACGAGGAGGAGCCATAAAGAATAATGCCACTGAAGGGCGCCTTCCTATTGAAACAGGCATTTAGAAATCAGGACGAACACAAGTTGGCTCCGCCCTTTTTATGACGACTGGCAACTTCTAATTGGTTTGCTGTGTGATTCGACGTTGAAAAGGGCGGAGCATGTGACGTCAGACTACATAACCAACCAATTAGAAGTAGCGTTCGTCATAAAAAGGGCCGAGCCAACTTGTATTCGTTCCGATTTCTAAATGCCTGTCTATTGAATGATAATGGAGTTCCGCGTGGCAGAATTGAAGAAGTTGAAACAATTTCAGCTTTTTTATAAATAAAAATAGTCTGATTTAAATTAGGCAAATTCTGTTTTCAGTTAGCTTTTTTTTTGCCAGTGGAAAACTGGCTTAAATATAATTAATTAATTTCTGGTTTTTTGTTTTTTTCGAATTCTGGTTTATTCTGCATTTCAGAAGAAGCAACACTTAAAGAGAAATTGAAAATGTGTTGGAAACTAGAACGGGGTAGCTGAATCACTATATTTCTGTGTTGATATTTTTCAAAATAAACTTTTATGTAGACGGAAAAATTTAATAAATTATCTTCTGTTTAAAGTTGAGTCATTTTCAAACTGTGATAAAAAGCTTGTTTTGAAAAAAAAAATATCCAATATGAAAAAAAAATTTTAAGTGACCCTTCTAGTTTCCTAAAACACATTCAAGTTTCTCTTCATTTTGCTCTTGACAATCAGAATAATCAAGAGTTTGAGAAGCAATAACACTTTAAAACCACGTTAAGGCCTTGTTTCCATTGGTGCGAAAATTTTCGCAGTGTAAAAATTTCAACTGTTTAAAAATAACAGTGTTTACTATGGGGGGGAAGTGAGCTAATGCGCATGTCTAGTAGTTGGCCTAATATAACATCACCGATAGGAGAGAAAAGCCATTCAATATAACTGCCCTTGATTCCAAAAAAAACCACAAATATTCGCCAAAGAAGAGGTTGAAATTGATTCAACTTTTGTTTAAACCTTTTTTTTTGGTGAATATTTGTATTTTTTTTTTTTTTGCGTTTTTTCAGTCGCCATCTTTCTTTTTTTTTTTGCGTTTTTGTTGTGTTTTTTTCATCGATTTTTCTTCATTTTCTCATTGTTTCATATAAATTAATTTATTTTAATTAGTTGTAGGATATATTTAACTATAGTTTTACAGAAAAATGACGCCATTTCGATGTAAATATTGATGAGAAACGGTAATTTATTGTTTTGTTAAAGCGGTACAACGAATGTGGTTTTCTCACTTCAATTGGCCTAACATAATGTACCAAACCATAATAGTAACTAAGCGGGGGCCACGTTTGTTCTGTTAGTCGCCGTCTCTTACTAATAGAAATGTATTAACACATTTTCTTCATAAAAAACACATTGTTATTTTTCAACAGTTGAAATTTCCAAAGAGTACAAATATTCGCCACAGTGGAAACAAGGCCTAAAGTTTTTTTTTTTTAAAAAAGCCGAATAATTAATTAACTGTTTTTGATTTATTTCATCGTCTTTCAAAACGTAAACATTTAATATAAGCGGTGTTTTATGATATTTCTGTTATTTTGTTAACGTCAAGACACTTCACCTCCTCCCGCTCCTCCCCTTCCTATTTTTCATCATTGATCCAACGTTGTTGACGAGGAAAAACTACAACAACAAAATGCATCTAAGTTCTCTCCAAGCATTGATTGAAATTTCACTATTTATAGCAACTGAAATATAGAAGACAAAAGGAAATCAAAATGCCAAAGAAAAACACGAAAACCTGTAGTTTTTTTTTTTTGTTTTGTAAAAAAAAAATATTTATTTCAATTTCAATTTCGTTTATAATGAATCTGCAATATGAGATATATGATGGTGGAAAAAAAGGGGGGAATTTGGATCAAAATGTCACATAATTTTATTAAATTATGTGGAAGTTTTGTGTTCAAGTGAATGAATGTCCCATTTAATTGTTTCTCTCGTTTTAGGCTTCCATCGTATTGCGTACACAGTAAATAATGAATTACAATCTGCAATAGAAAGATAACATACACAGGTCTATGTAAATGTCATAGTTTTAAAAAGCAAACAAAAACTCATGAACGGAACTGAGAGACCACTATGATTCACGAACTCTTCTTGACTTGAGAGAGCCAAACTGCGGAGCAAAAAATCGTCTTGTGAACCGCCGTCAGTGCCAACTGTAGCTCATGAACTGATTTGAGTCAACTGTGACTCGTGAAGTTACAGTCGAGAGTCGACTGTGACTCGCGAAGTTACAGTCGAGAGTCGACTGTGACTCGCGAAGTTACAGTCGAGAGTCGACTGTGACTCGCGAAGTTACAGTCGAGAGTCGACTGTGACTCGCGAAGTTACAGTCGAGAGTCGGCTGTGACTCAGTCTCATGAACTTACAGTTGAGAGTCGGCTGTGACTCAGTCTCATGAACTTACAGTTGAGAGTCGGCTGTGACTCAGTCTCATGAACTTACAGTTGAGAGTCGGCTGTGACTCAGTCTCATGAACTTACAGTTGAGAGTCGACTGTGACTCGCGAAGTTACAGTTGAGAGTCGACTGTGACTCGCGAAGTTACAGTTGAGAGTCGACTGTGACTCGCGAAGTTACAGTTGAGAGTCGACTGTGACTCGCGAAGTTACAGTTGAGAGCCAACTGTGGCTCAAGACCTTCGTTGAGAGCCAGCTGTGGCTCAAGACCTTCGTTGAGAGCCAGCTGTGGCTCATGAAGTTAGTTGGGAGACAACTTGTGGCTCGTGAAGTTAGTTGAGAGACGACTCTGACTCATGAAGTTAGTTGAGAGACGACTGTGACTCAAGACCTTCGTTGAGAGCCGACTGTGGCACAAGACGTTCGTTGAGAGCAAACTGTGGCTCATAAATTAGGTTGAGAGGCAAGGGTGGTTCATGAACTGAGTTACGAACGAGATTGAGAGCCATTTGTGTCGTTCACAACGAGCCTGATTACCTTAGTAAATAACCCAGTTTTGTGCGCTAACGAAAAACCGAAATGTTGCTGGCTATAACGAACAAACCAAAAAAAAAACACACAATTTAAAACTGATTCAACATCATCTAATTAAAAGAAGATATTTTCTCCTAAAATGCTACCTCATAGTGTATTCATTTCAATGGCATTTAGTTCTTCTTCTTCGTCTGGTTTCTCTCTGATTTTGGATGTCATGAATGACAAAAGCAGATGTTGAAATCTATTGTTTTCAAGTTAATTGAAACGGAAATGATCTTCCTTAGTTGTCAAAGTTGTCTCTTCTTTCATCTAAACGGTTTCTAAGAGAGAAAAAAAGGTTTTTAAAGGTTCATTTAAATGTCATTCATTAAGTGAGGCGTACGCAATCAATTGTTATAACAATGGATTGTTATAAAAAATGAACTGCGAAATGATTTGCATAAATTATCTATGGTGCAAACTAGACAACAACAACAACAACAAAAAGGAAACTTGGCACTTGAAACTCGAATCCTCGCAACAGGGTTCCAAACACAAAAAGCTGTTAAAGGGTGATTCAGTCGAGTTGTAGTTTCAAATGCCAAGTTTTTCTTCTTAAAATTGAAGAGTGAAAATTGCAATTTTTGATGTTATATATTTTGAAATTTGTGTCTTTAGATACCCTCGCAATGACCGTGTTGGCCATGACTTGCGTCGTAAGAGAACATCACAACCGTAACCTCGTCAGTTATCTTCGAAAACCCATCAAGAGGCTAAAGAAGTTGCAGCATGAGGATGGAAGTTTTGGAAACATTCATACGAGTGCTCTCGCAACACAGGTGAGTGTGTGTCACTAGTTTCACTGATACTGATGTGTCGTGAGACACACACACAGGATAGACATTGAGAGCTGTGTGGAGGGGGGGTGCCCTCTTAATGAGTGATAAGACTGAAACATTGAGATCCGAAACAGAGAGTGACACGTTGAGAGTGAATCATGGATATTTGGATTATAACAGGTATTGAGAGTGAATTGCAGATGTTGATTGTGAACTGCAGACGTTGAGAGTGAACTGCAGACGTTGAGAGTGAACTGCAGACGTTGAGAGTGAACTGCAGACGTTGAGAGTGAACTGCAGCCGTTGAGGGTGAACTGCAGACGTTGAGGGTGAATTGCAGACGTTGAGAGGGAATTGCAGACGTTGAGAGGGAATTGCAGACGTTGAGAGTGAACTGCAGACGTTGAGAGTGAACTGCAGACGTTGAGAGTGAACTGCAGACGTTGAGAGTGAACTGCAGCCGTTGAGGGTGAACTGCAGACGTTGAGGGTGAACTGCAGACGTTGAGAGTGAATTGCAGACGTTGAGAGTGAATTGCAGACGTTGAGAGGGAATTGCAGACGTTGAGAGGGAACTGCAGACGTTGAGAGGGAACTGCAGACGTTGAGAGGGAACTGCAGACGTTGAGAGGGAACTGCAGACGTTGAGAGGGAACTGCAGACGTTGAGAGGGAACTGCAGACGTTGAGAGGGAACTGCAGACGTTGAGAGGGAACTGCAGACGTTGAGAGGGAACTGCAGACGTTGAGAGGGAACTGCAGACGTTGAGAGGGAACTGCAGACGTTGAGAGGGAATTGCAGACGCTGAGAGTAAGTCGCAACCATTGAGTGGGCACAATAGACATGTGAGAGTGAATCACTAACATTGAGAGTTAAACACGGACATTGAGAGTAAATTTCAACCATTCAGAGGAAAAGTCTGCAGAACAAACAGACCATTTTTTGACCACTTTTCGACTGCAAAAGGAAGTCGCGTTGTCGCCAAAGTCGACCACTTTTGAGTCTTTCCATAGAAAATACGTTAGCAAGCGACTTCATTTTACAGTCAAGAAGTGGTCTGTATACCGAGGCTCTTAATTTACAAACATAGAGAGTGAATCACTTGACATTGAAAGTGAAACACGAGCGTTGAGAGTGAATTTGAAATTCAATTGTTCCATTTTCCTATTAAATGTACTTTAGGCCCTGTTGTCTGCGGCCGAAGATCATCCCGATTGGAATTTAACGAAAGCATTGGATTACTTTCTTAAAGAACAACAACCCGATGGTTCCTTTGGAAACCTGTTGGCGACTCTTACTGTTCTCCCAGTTCTAGCCGGACATTCTTATAGCCATTTACTGAACGCAACCTGTAGAGAGGAAGAGCAACCACCGCTACTTGCAGAGAACGTAGTGGTCACTGCTGGTCAGCTTGCCGAATATATTCAGCGGGATCGCGCTCAGAATCTAGTTATGTCTTTTTCATTTTTATTGTTTCTTTTCTTTTAAAAGAAGCTGGACATACGATTCTACAAGCGAAACCCGGTATCGGCGGCGTTTCCGTTCCGATCGTTCCTTCGGCTTCACCTGAACCGAAACTGGTGACCGTCAGATATTCACTTTGGATCGGTAACAACATCACCGAGAACCATACTCTTCCCATTACGGTGGCGGCCAACACTTCGTTTTACGAGATAATGAAAGTGGCGGCCGAGGAGAACGAGAAATTCGAGTGAGATCACGATTCTCGTTGTGGCTTTTTTTGTTGTTGTTTTAAGGTGTGATCAATAGATTTTTATTAGAATTGCAAATGATGCCACTAGATGGAGTTGCATGAATTCACGTGGCCACGCCCTTAGATCTCAATGGACGTGGCTAAGTTCAAGAAGCGAACTTACCTGTACTAGTATGGTAGGTTTTTAAAAGTATTAATTAAACAAAACTGATTGTCTTTTCGAAACTTGATGAATAAATGGAGCGAGTGAACCCTTTTTTGTGACGATCTGTTCGGTAATAATCGTTTTATGACAGTTTTAAAATGGCGATAACAGCAAAAACTAAAAATCGGCTTTTTAAAACTGTTATTAAATAACTAGTGGGGTAAACTGTCATAAATGACGGGAGCCAAATTCACAGGCAATTGTGCCCAGCATTAGAATTTCTTTTCCTCCGCCCTTTTATGACGTCAGACCAAGTAACAAACTAATTAGAAACTGATGACGTTCATAACAGGGCTGAGCAAAAGAAATTCTAATGCTGGGCACAATTGCCTGTGATAAATTCTAGTTTAATTTTGCTACTATTCCCCTCTTCTTTTTATATTTGAAAGAGAAAATGAGATTTTCATTTTCTCTGGTGTGCGCATGCGCGTCGTTTGTTCTTTTTTTTTTTTACTCCTTTCATTTCAATTTCAGTCACCCCTCCCACTTTTTTCCCCTCCACGTTTCTCTCTCCCCCCTTACACTTTCCAACCTTTTCCCCCTCTCCAATTTAATATCAATGGGGATTGTGCAACATATAGTTGACCTTGAGAAAAAAGCGGTTCATTTATTCAAATTTATTTAAATTTGAATAAATGAACCGCTTTTTTTCTCAGCGTTAGATCACAGACATTAGGAAACACAGAAAGACGGGGCTTAATATATATATAATTATTTCCAAACAGGATCGTCACAAAAAAGTGTTTACTCGCTTCATTTATTCATCAAGTTTCAAGAAGACAACGAGTTTTGTTTAATAAATGTTTTTAAAAACCTACATACTTGTAGCAGTAAATTCGTACCTTTAACTAACTGTTTGTTTTTTTGTCACTTTACAACTTAATGGACACGTAGCGATGGTAACGCCACGTAAGGAGCTCAATATACAACTAAAAACCTAATGGTCACACCTTAATACACACGAGAAGGAGTTGAAATTGACCCGTTTTGACCCCTTTTTTTTGTCATTGATGAAGGTTTTCTGCTTCTCTGTGGCCTAATGGTCACTATGTCCACACTTTGGCCGGCCTCAAGGAAGATCGAAGTGAAAACCATTATTGGCTTCTCTGTCTTAATAACAATGGAATCGATAAAACTGTCTTTGTGGACACAGGTCAGAACGAACTCACTAGAAGGGCAATTTCTAGTCTTATTTATTATTTAGCCTCTCGAACGAAAAGGTTCTTTTTTTTTTTTTTCGTTCCTTTTATTTGATTTTCTTATTTATTTTAAAGATTCAATCAACAAACAAAAAAAGTCATCTCTTTCGAAGTGCAAAAAATACAGATATATTCGAATGTGTTTTAGAAACTAGAAGGGTAGCTCAATTACTCGAGGGTATTTTTGTCATGTTGATTGATATCTTTCAAAATAAGCTATTTATAGATAAAAATTGTTAAAATAATGTTGTCGGCTAAAAGTTGGGTTATTTTAAAACGCTCCTAAAAAGCTTACTTTGAAAATACCAACATAAAATTGCCCTTAAGTGATTGCGGTTATCCTTCTAGTTTCTAAAACACTTTCTAGTTTCACTTAGTTTTGGCTTCTGAAAGTTTGAAAATCAGCTGTTCATAAAAATCATCTTAAAAATGGGAGCTAGCTACCCTTCTAGTTTCTAACATACTTTCAATTTCTACTTATACTTCCTATTTTGCAAATGGCTGCTTATAAACTATTAATAAGACTAGTAAGGGTAGCCCGTCCTAGGACGGTAAAATTCTTGTCAAAACATCGTCAAGATTTACCCAATAATTTCCTGTGTTTTGTCATCGTTTCTGTATCGTGTGCAGAATCTTCGGTATTTTGTCATTTTTTGCAGTTTTGTGTCTTCGGCGAACATTTGCCAAAAGTTCGGTGAACATTTGCCAAAAGTTCGGCGAACATTTGCCAAAAGTTCGGCGAACATTTGCCAAAAGTTCGGCGAACATTTGCCAAAAATTCGGCGAACATTCGCCAAAATGTGGCGAACATTCGTCAAAAATTCGGCGAACATTCGTCAAAAATTCGGCGAACACTCGTCAAAAATTCGGCGAACACTCGTCAAAAATTCGGCGAACACTCGTCAATAATGTGTCGAACACTCGTCAAAAATGTGGCGAACATTCGTCAAAAATGTGGCGAACATTCTGTCTTTCAGAAGAGAAAAAATAATACAAACTAGAAAGTGTTTTAAAAACTAGAAGGGCAGCTAGCTTCCTGTTGATTTATTTCAAAATGAACTTTTTTAGACTAAAGTTTAAAATAAAATATCGTCTGCTCAAAGTTGGATCCTTTTTCAAACTCACATAAAAAGCTCGTTTTTAAAGTTGTCAATTTTTCTCGGATTTTTCTGCAAATTATAAATTAAATGTTTCTTAATCTGTGGCCCCCATGAGCCAATTATGAAGTAACTAGCCCATTTAGACGAACCAATAATTTCTTTTTTCAATTGAAAAACACTAGTTAGAGGCTAGAACTCAGTAGTTGACAAGTGACAATAGTGACATCTAGCCTCTAACCAGGCTTTTATTTATTAGAAAAAGCATAATAGTTGCTAGGATGATGATTATTACTACTTCACAGTTGGCATTTGGGCAATAAATTGAGAAATATTTGCTTGATATATTATTGCATATAAATCCGAGCCTTAGAAATGAAAAACACATTCAAGTTTCTCTTCATTTTTCACCTGAAAGCCAGAATAATTAAGAGTTCGAGAGGCCTTTAATTAAAACCACCTTAAGTCATTTTTCTACTAAATAAGTATATTTTTTTTTTATTTACTCTTTCATTTTTTTGTATTTTTAGGTGTTGACGATTATTATCCACAGGACAATGACAACATAGTGTTTTGGTTTAAAAAAATCTAAGAAGCGGATAAAAAATCTTCAAAAGAAAAAACAAAAAAGTAAGATTTAGACCCAAAAAAAAAAAAACTAGAAAACAAATTGGACGAAAAAAAAAGAAGAAAAATATTTAAAAAAAAAAATCGAATGGAGAGAGAGAGGTTAAATTATTATCGACGATATCTATTGAAGTGATCGACACCATGATATTGATATCTCAATATTTCAATATTATACAAATTTAAATGCGAGATAATAAATTTAATAAAATCCAAATTAAGTCGAACATGGATAAATATCTGAGATTATAGGACTTATAATTTAAAAAAAGAAGAAATATCGATTATAACGATCATTTTAAATTATATCGATTCGATAGATAACAAATATCTGGATAAGTGGTTTTGTTTTAAAAAAAAAAAAAATAAGCTTAATTTTAAGAAAAATTTATTCCGATTATTAATTTTAGAATTTAATTATTACATAAGATTAAAAAAAAATAAAGCAGCTTTGCAAAACCAAAAATATGCAAATTAAGGTAAAATTACTATAAAACTTATATATAATAGCAGAAATTTCAAAGTTTAACAAAAACAAAAATGGCTTCTCAAAGGCCCCCTACAGCACCATATAACATTTTTTTTTGCAGTGCAAGCGAAATTATAATTTAATTTATAAACAATGAATTATAGACGATTTAATTCGAAATAGCTCTGAGTTGTCAAACAAAGTAGAAGAAAAAAATGACTGTTATTTGTATTTATTTATTTATAAATTATAATTATTATCGATATGTATATCGATATATAGAAGACCTCCCCCCTCCCCCAATCAATCGATCAATTTTGGGGAAAAAATTTTTTGACATGTGACGTCACAGCCACGCCTACATTGTTTATTATTAACGATCACAGCAGCTGGCGTTGTGTGGACCAAAAAAAATAAAGGGAAAAAAAAACCCTCATTGTATAGAAACGTAAAATAACTATCCAAAAATGGAGATTTCGGTGGCTCAACAGTAATTTCTGTAGGTTTAAAGAAATTCGAAAGTGTGTTAGAGACTAGACTAGAAAAAAAGTACGATTTTTATGCAATATTAAGCAAATTTTTCTTTAATTTGTGGCCCATGTGCCAATTGTGAAGTAATCATCATTAGAGAAACCATAATAATGCTTTTTCTAATCAAGAAGGCTGGTTAGAGGCTAGATGTATGGTTACTATGAATTGTCAACTAGAAATTTCTAGCCTCTAATCAGTGTTTTTGATTGAAAGAATCCATAATTGTTGATATAAACGGGATTATTTCTTCACAATTGACCCTGGGCCACGCATTGAGAATCATTTGCTTGATAATTGCATAAGAATCGGAGCCGTACTTTATGCATTGAGAAAATCGTTAAAAATAAACAATTACCACATTTTATGGCAACAATGCATTTCGAATGCTGAAATTGGACTCTTGTCCCGCTGCCACAGGCTTTCTTTACTGCTTGTGGAGTGATTTTTCAAATTGTTATTTAAATTGAACAAATTTAATGTTTTATTCTAAATGAAAATAAAACAAATTATATTTTTTAATGTTCAAAATGCGTTCAGTTTTTAAGCTTTCTTTTAACGTTGCTTGAAGAACTTGCTATGTATGAGGCGCCGTTTGCGTCTTTATATCATTAAGATTGGTATTAAAATGTAAAAACGCGTCTTGAACGTAAAGAAACTTGAACCTGTTTTAGAAACTAGAAGTGCGGCTGAATCATTTAAGAGTATTTACACGTTGATATCTTTCAAAATAAACTTTTTATGTGAGATTGAAAATAACTCATTTAAGCTGGCGATATTTTTTTAAATTTTTGTCTATGAAATCATTAAAAAGTTTATTTTGAAAGATATCAATATGTGTGAATACGTTTAAATGATTGAGCTGCCCTTCTAGTTTTCTAAAAACACTTTCTAGTTTTATCCTATAATACGAATAATTCGATAAATTAAATATTCTAAAAATTTGGCCTATTATTTTTTTTAATATAAATGGCAAATCGTAAATAGCAGGCACCTCTAAGCTGCTTCAAAAGCGCTTTAAAAATGAACATGTCCATTTTCTAACAAACTTGAATTAAAATTTCAACATTGTACATGTAGATAATAAATTAATAATAAATGAGCCGATGTAAAAAGCGGTTGTTTAACCGATGAGTTTAAAACGTACGGTGCTGATGGGTTGAAACTTCGTTTTTTTTAAAAAAATATTACTGATGAGCCACCGGTTAAAAAAAAAGGTCACAACAGGTCCAACAGATAAAAGTGAATTAATATCGTGACGTCACCTGCCTTTTCATTATGTTTTATAATCTGCACATTCCTTTACTCATCGATTTATCCAGTGGTGTCATGTCATATTCATATAATTCTTTGAATATGACGACATAATTTTTGGATAAATCGATGAATAAAAGAATGTGCAGAATATATATATGTATAGGATCAATGCTGCGCGAACGTTTATTATTATTCACACTACTACGTGGTGCTATTTTGTGACGACACAAAGAAGCGCTACGAAGTGGTTGACGCGTCTTGCCTCACACGGAACCCCATTGAAAACAATGGCATGCTGTCATTGCAGGTCACTGGTATGTCTTTGATAGTCACTGACAAACAGGCGGTGGTCGCCACTTGTGGCCAGACTCAACTACTTATAGCCACTTCAGTGCAAAAAAAAATATTTTGCAGTGGCTCGTGTGAACACTTGATTCTATTCAATGGTCTACTGAAAACGACCACTTTATGTGGCGCCACAAAGTGGTTCGTGTGATGCAGGTCTTAAAATTCCTAGTGCGCAATTTTGACAAAATTTACATTTTCAGAAGCAACAGAAAAAAAAATTAAGTGTTTTAAAAACTAGAATAGCAATCCATATTATGCCATAAAATTTCAGTTTGAGAAGAAAAAAGATGAAAATAATTTTAAATGTAAAAAAAAACAAAATGGATTATTTTCTAACTGCTTTAAAACGTTTATTTTAAAAGATATCGAGAAATAAAGTTGATCAGCATAATCGGCCACTATTCTAGTTTTAAAAAAACATATTGAATTTTATCAATAATATTTGTTCTCGAAAAAGTTGGCGCGCCCCAGGTGTATAATATGTTACCGCTATAGTGGAATATTAGGCATTCTGTACAATTACTTCCAATCTGCAAAATGCAAAATTTAGACAATGTGAAAAAAAAACCTAAAACAACAACATAATGTACAAAATGTCATAACAGTATTTAAGTTTTGTTGTTGATACAGGCATTCTAAATATTGCCTGAAATGCTAGCAAATGTGGCTATCAAATTTGATGATTTTGTACATTGGCTAGTGAGTCTATAGAATGGCTGATTTCAATTTTGGTGGCGACATACATACATACATAAAAAAAACATTCACACCAGAAATTCAAGAAGATAACAATGCAATTGAAAGTCAACTTGAACCCTCTGAACAAGGTTCAGACAAATAGAAAAACCTTGTTTTATTGAGTAGAAGAACCCTGCTTAGAGGGTTAAGTTTAGCTTCATGTCCTATGTTTTATTATTGAATTTGTGTCTTAAGCCGCAGTTAAGTATGAACATTCAAGGTCATTGCCACGTGGACGTGTACTGTTCGATAAAGTAGGATTATGGTCATAATTAACAGTGGCTTAATTAAGTATTCATTCTGCCATTTTATTACTCTGGGTGGTTTTGTGTAATAAGAAAACGACTTTGTTTAGCTATAGAGTGGTTATAAAAAATAGCCTCAAAACACCCCTTACACAGTGTCTAGGACCTATGAAAAATAAAATGTAATATATTGGAATTCAGGAATAATTAAGAAAGTTTTCAAAGTCAATACATTTTAAGGTATCATTCAAAATAGGAACTGCTAGCCTTCAAACAAAGCCTGTTGTTATATACATTAGGTTGCACTGAAGGCGCAAAACGGTTAGGTTTATTTAATACATTTACATAATTTGTGACAAATGCGCCTAGGGCCTACTAGAGTCTTAATGAGACCCTGTGTGTTTGAGACTATTTTTACAACCAATCAAAATTGTTTTCCGAATGTAGCATAAAAGCTCTGGGTATCTCAATTCGTCAAATATTCCCGCGCAATGACAATTACTGTGTAGTGACGTCAAAATAACGTCACAGCCAGCTGTGCGTTGTGATACAGGGAGTTGGCTGTGACGTCATTTTGACGTCACTATATCGTATTACCATTCGTGCTGGCCTTTGACGTGTTGAGATAACTCAAGGTTTGGAGATAACGTGGGGGATTAAGTGTTATGCAAGTTGTTGGCGCAGTGTGGCGTTTGCATTCGCGGGTGAACGTTCGCGCTTTACGGCAGCAGTTTGATCGTCACTTCGTTGTCTTCCGGTTTTAATTTTTAGTTTTGATTTTGTTTTTGGCCTACTGCTATATATTATTATTAATTGTTAAAAAAAAAAAACAATTTCTGTATTATTGTTCGCTATTATAATGTGTCTTGTTTCAAAAGTTCTTGCTGTTTTTTAAAGAAAATAACGACATTGCCGGTAAGACAAATATATTTCTATATATCTTTATTATTCGGTATATTTATAATAGCCGCATGTATTTCGTAAGCTGCGTGACGTCACAGCAATGATTTTTTTCTTTCTTCTTTGACTTATTGTGACGTCATGCGGGGGGAGCTTGCTTATGGAAGGTCACCACGCTTTGCGTAAACTACATTGCCGTTAGTTTGTTTATTGAATTTACTATAATATAATATTTGTTGATTTTGTGTGTTTTCTGTAAATATATTTATTGAATATTTGTCGTTTTGGGGTGTCTTTTTTTTAGGTTTCGGAAGGGCAAAAAGGATATTAAATATTTAAGACGTTTTAAAAGGAAAGTTTTTTTGGAAATTTCTATGAGGCGCCGTTCATGTAAAACTAAAGAAATTCTTCATATCAGTCAGTAATTCAGCTTTTTATAGAATTATATAAAAATAATTTCACTTATGTTGAAGATTTTTTTTATATTAATTTAATTTTAAGGCGAAGAAAATATTTTTGATATAAAAAAAGTTTTTAGTTTGGAAAGAATTTTTGGTAAAAGTGTGGTTTAGCATATTTAATTATTGCCGTTAGGTTCGCTATAGTACACTTTCCACTTTACTTTGTAGGTGTACTGTAGTGACTCTAGCGGAAATAATTAAATAACGATAAGCTACACTTTTACCGAAATTTTGATATCAAAAAGCAAAAATTTGCATAATTTCAAATTCAATGTGTAATTTCCTTAGTTATTATTCATATTTCAAAAACTTTCAGTTACACACATAAGTTAATAATTAAATTAGATTTAAATTAATAGTTTAAGAAATGATAAAACTACATTGAACTTAGTCATAAACCCTGTATTACATCATGATTCTTTTGTCGTTTTTACATAAACGGCGTCTCATAAGTTTTTTTAAAAAAATTTAAATCATGCAATTGTTCACATTAGAAAATACACCTTAAAATGACCCATTTCCGGTAGCAGTGGATTGTTATCACGAAGGTTCGGATTTTCATGCAAAATCCAGCAAACGTTTCTCAATCTGTGGCCCAAGTGCCATTTGTGAAATAATCATCATCATCATCATAAGAACAACTGCAATGATGTGCTTTTTCTAATCATGGTCGGTTAGAGGCTAGGCGTCTGGTTACTGTCAGTTGTCGACTAGAAAGTTCTAGCCTCTAACCAGTGTTTTTTTTATTGAAAAAGATCAGTTGTTGGTTGATCTACTTTACAATTGGCTTATATGGGCCACAGGTTGAGAAACATTTTTCTTGATATTGCATGAAAATCCGAACCGTAGTTATCACAGTTTATTGCTACGTGAAACTACCACGTGTTTTATAAGACTTGAGTGAAGACACTAGATGGCGCTTCGAATTTTCTATTTATTTTTGTTTTTTGTCTTTGATGAGAGGCATCTCTGCCCAGCACTAAAATTTCGTTTGCCCCGCCCTTTTGTGAGCGTCATCAATTTCTAATTTGGTTTGTTACTTGGTCTGATGTCACATGCCCCGCTCTTTTCAATTTCTAATGGGTTGATATTTGATCTGACGCTCATAAAAGGGCGGGGCCAACGAAATTTTAGTGCTGGGCGGAATTACTGCCGGTGTCTTTGATGGATTGATTTATTGAAAATATTTTATTGATCGTTTATATTGTCATTGTTATGTAAAAGAAATGCTTTGTTGTGATTGGCTGGCAATTTTCAACCGTGTATACGTTTAACGCAAAATTTTATGTTTGAATTCTCTTTCAATCTTTTAAGAAGAAAAAAATCAATTATCTTAAAAAGCCTCCAATAAAAATGTAATTTAGAAAACAAAAGAAAAAAGGGTTTTTAAATTATGAATATTAATTAACACAGTATGAACAGCGAAATATAAGAAGAAAAAAAAAAATGAAGAGAAAACTAGAAAGTGTTTTAGAAACTAGAAAGTGAATGCCTTATACACACACACAGGAGTTAAATGAATTCAAATTAAATGCATTTAGGTGAATTATACGGAATCCAGGACATATGAACCCAAATAAAAATTGACTTTAATTATTAATATTTTAAATTAAAATACTAAATCAATATTTTGTCAATAGTTTATATATTATACTCAATATTTTCAGATTATTAACTGAATATAAATTGAATTCGACATATTGTTTGTTTGTCCTTCACAGGCCTCTGTAGAACACATTTATTATTTAAATGTATTTAAATTATCAGGTGAGTGTACTAGGTATGTCAATTAACATTTTTTTTTACTTTCTGCTAAATGTCGATAACTAAAATGCTAATAACAATGTTTTTGACAAAAAATGTTGGCAGCATGTCTGGAACAATTTTAAAAGAAACAAAAAGAAACTTTATAACGGTGTTGACAACAGAAATAACTTGTTAGTAACATTTTTTGTTATCAACATCCTTTGATCATGGGCCGCCTACAAAATGGTTGCAAAATTTCTGCTATTAACAAAGTGTTAGCAACAATATTATCGACATGTTAATGAAAAATAATAACTAATGCTGAAAAGGATTAATGTTATTAACATTTTTCTATAGACTTTTAACAATGTTAATGACAAATGTCATCAACAAATGTTGATAACCAAAAGTTAATAACATTTCAGAGGCCGATTTTTAATATTTTGTTGAAAACATTGTTAATAACACGTGTTTTCAGCAATGTCACCTTCAATGTAAATCCAGTTAATATAGATTTAAAGGCCAAATAATCAAAAATTCGAAGCTAGTTTGTAATTATTACGTTTGAAGAAGTAACTGAAAGAATACAATTACTTTTTTGTGAACTACAAGTCTGAATTTGCTTTTTTTAAAATTTTAATTTGACGCTAATTTTTATTTAAATTTCTCACTTTTTTAAAAATAGGATTTCTGAAACTCAATTTTTATTTTAATACAATTTCGATCTCGTAAATTTAATTACAAACAAGAAGAAGAAGAAGAAAAAAAAATAATCTTGAAACAATCTTTACAAAATCAAAGGAGGAACATATGTTAATTAGTTAATTAAGTCTTTTCTCAACTGAATTGTCGTTTTGGAAAAGTGAGTGCTGGAAGCAAAGAGTCGACGTAATTGACCCAAAAGTTAGCGCAAGCGGCGTGGTAAAGACGGCCTCCGTAAACCAGTTTGTCTTGAGTGTCGAATGTCGCAGAAGAACGCTCCTTTACCTCTAGCAGGCAAACGCCGCACGCTTTTTGCACGTTTTGATCGTCGTTAAAATTGAGGATTAACGAAGCGAAGTCTAAACTAGGTTCATCCGGCTTTAAGAAAAACAAAATCGATATGATTTTATAATTGGGTGATTTAACTCTTCTGTGAGTAGAAAATAAAATACTCTTACAAATATATGACTTCCTACGATGAATGAGGACAAATTGTTCCATTCTTCGTTGATGTCTCCAATGGTCGCTTCGATCTTGGACTCGATGAGCTCCAATTGAGAGACTTTGTAGGATGTCGCAATTCGGAGCGAAATGCGATAAACTTCGATGATATCTAAGAGTAGTAAGGAATAGAATTCGTTATATTTTTTGTAAAACTATTGCAAGTACAGTCGAGAAAACCATTTAAAGATGAAAAAGTTTAAGGTGGCTGAATAGGTATTTATTGTTTTCGTCCCGATAGACCCGGATGGCGCCACTGCAGTGGCCGTTTTGTTCTATGGTAGTGGTCTCTTCCCTCCTCCCGTTTTTTTTTTTTCGTTTCAAACGAACGTTTTTTCAGGAGAAACATTACGAAAAAAAAATCGTTGTTTTAGAAACTAGAATAGTTATTGATAATACTAAGTTTTGTCATAAATGATATCTTTCAAAATAAACTTTTTATGACAGTTTGAAAAAAAAGGCCAAATATAGTTTTTCACGAAATGTCAATGGAAATACCAAAAAAAAGGGGTTATTTTCAAACTGAACTATAAAAATGTTATATTTTTTAAGATATTGATACGAAAAAACTTAGCATAATCTTTTAATATTCTAGTTCTGAAAATATTTGAATTTTTTCGTAATGCTGTTTCTAAAAAAAAAAAACGTTCACAACGTTTTTTGCGTCCGAATTTTACAAAAAAAGCAGTATTAGCCACTTGTAGTGGCGCCATCCGGTTTGCCAGAAGTAACCGTCGTCGACCTAGAGGGGTCGACGACGGTTACTCATACTCATACGGTTAAATCAGATCATAAGTAAAAGTTAAATTTGATTATTTTCAAACTAAATCATATATAAAGTTTTATTCATTTAAAAAAAAAATATCAACATTAAAAGCAGCTCATTTTTACTCTTCTAGCTTCGAACACTTATGAACAGCTGATTTTCGAACTCTGGTTATTCTGTGTTTTGTGAGCCCACATACAATAAGGAGAAATTGAAAGTTAGAAACTAGAAGCGTAGTTGGCTCAGTAGTAATTTTCATGTTGATATCTTTCAAAATGAACTTTTTCGACAAATTTAAAAAAAAAAAATATCTTCTGCTTAAAGTTGGTTTGTTTTTCGAATTTTTATTAAAAAATATGATTAAGTGAATGAGCTACCCTTCTAGTTTCTAGAACATTTTCAAGTTCCTCTTTAGTTTTTCTCGTGAAAGACAAAATGACCAGAGTTCGAGGAGTGTTTATACTTTTGAACCAACTTTAAAGTTGATGTCATACTTTGTAAGTAATTGCCTCCTTCTTCGGAGCCGATAACTTCCTTGCAAACAGCGCTACTACTGATTCCATTGAAGATATTTAAAGCGTTACGTATGAGTTCGTAACAACTGTCTAAGCAACGCTGCCACTCGCATTCCTTCGGAGCATCGTTACGAATAACACTGTAACGATCTAGTAACGACGGAGGAGGAGGATTAGGTGGTCCATTTAACGGAGAAGATGGAATGTTTATCGTTGTAGTTTCAACACTGCTGGGACTACTGTTGCTACCACCGAATCCGTTTGTGGAAACGGTGTTCGATACGCACGAAGGAGAAGAATCTCTCGATTCCTGATCGTTATCCGAACCCACTTTGAAGTCGAGGCTCGGAATAGATCCGCATCGACTCAGATTGTTCTCGAGATGAGTTCCGAAGTCTAAACTAGAAACGGATTGACTCTCGACCGACGATCTGTCTTTGATTTTCAGGAAGTCGAAGTTAAGAGAGAGACCGTCCAAAGCGTCTGGGAAGGAGGAAGTTCCCTTGATCGAAATCGAATCGCAATTATTAACGTTCGACGTCTCTCCTGGTGCAACGAAATCGCCAAAGTCGTCGTTATCGGACTGTGGACATTCGACGACTGGTGACGAAACGACGTAAGTCCCCGGATCTACGAGATCGGAAGATGGTTTTCTACTGACGTAACTCATGAATTCGAAGTCGTCGTCGGTCGATTCGTCTCCTTCCGAATCTTTTGTTTTGTTCTGACAGTTGGACGAAGTTGAGGTTGCAAAATCTGTTGCACTGGACGAGGTTGTCGAAGAGGCCGAAGTCGTTTCGATTGGATTAATGGAACTAAATGGAATGTCACTGCTTAAAAAATCACCAAAATCGTCACTTTCTCTGGAATCGGGAGCCTCTAAAGTTCGAAACACGCTGTATTTATCTTCGTCGTTACTCATCAGGTCTAGTTTCGTCGTAACCAAACTCTCTGAGACACTTCTTGGAACGTTCGTAAACTCGTCGGATGCATTGGAAATGAGCGATCTGTGTTCTTTTGAGGAAGCTTGTTGGAAATCGGCAAAGTCTAACGTCGAGTCGCTTTCTATCACGTTTTGCGTACCTGTTAGTATAGAAAAATAAGGTTTTTCAAATTTTTATCGTGAAAGTAGGAAGAAAGTTTGTTATACCTTGTACACAGTCATGAGTTAAATGAATTCAAATTAAATGTGTTTAGGTGAATTTATACGGAATCCAGTTAAGGACACGAACCAAATAAAAATTGACTTTAATTATTAATATTTTAAGAATTGAAATACTAAATCAATATTTTATTGTCAATAAATTATCTGATTATATTTAAGTATTAATCTCAATATTTTGAGATTATTAACTGAATAAATTGAATTCGATATATTGTTTGTTTGTCCTTCACGGGGCTCTGTAGAACACGATTATTATTTAAATGCATTTAAATTATCAGGTGTGTACTAGGTATAAGACTATAACGACTTTTAATTGAGATGGTTTCCGATTTCCGAACTCTGGGATTAGACCTATTCTATCTTTCAGAAGCAAAATTAAGAGAAACTAGACTGTATATTGGAAACTAAGAAGGGTATTTTTATGTTGATATCTTTCAAAATAAACTTTTTGGAGACAAAAATTTTAAAATATTGTCTGCATAAACTTAAGATGGTTTATGAATAGCTCATTATTGAACTATTGATGTAGTCTCTTTCAGAAGCAAAATTGGAAAAGTGTTTTAGATACTAGAAGGGTAGCTCAATTACTTAGACTTTAGAGAAAAAAGAAAACATTCATAATTATTTTCAAAAAGTTTATTTTGAAAGATATCATGATAATACCCTCAAGGGAGTGACAGAATAATCGGAGTTCGAGAGGCGGTTTACACTTTATAAAACCACCTTAAGGATAGTTAAAATATACTTATCTTTAATCTGTAAAAAGTTTATTTTGAAAGATATCAACATAAAAATACTGTTAGGCAATTAAGCTACTCGTTCTAATTTTTTTTTAACATAATTTCAATTTTTCTTCAGTGGGCTCTGGTGAGGGGAGGCCCTGAAGAGTAGAAAGATCGAGAGTTCGAAAATCAGCTGTTTATAAAAAACCTTTTTATTGATTATTATTTAGAACACAAGAGGTCTGCACCTGAATTATTCTGAGTATGAACCAGTCCATGATTTGCTAATCTGCTTCCTACGTTTCCTTCCAAAGTGGCGTCCGTAATACGAAGGTCTGAACCGGAACTCGCAGATTGAAAATCGTCGAATTCATCGTCTGTGGAAGCTACGATTAAAAAAAATGAGCCGAAGTTATAAAAAAAAAAAACAAAAAAAAAAGCAGCATCATTTTTATACTTTGAGTTACAACTTGGTGAACCGTTTCCTGTATTCCGCTTTGAACTGGGTTCGTAGTTTGATTCAAGAGAGGAACCGGAGCTTGATGAAGTGTATTCAGAATGGAAAGTGACGTAATTTGACAAGCGTTCTTTAATCGATCGAAAACAGAACAAAGATAGGAAAAATAACAACGACATTACGAATACAGATGTAATTAATAAACGAAACAAAATGTCCGTTTCGCACCTGAGCGAGAGCAACCAAAGCGAGAATGGCGTACAATTCAGATTTGGTCAACTGTCCGAGTGTCTTTCGATTGGCCAACGTCCAGATGTGACCCAAATTCTCTCGACTTAAGCCCGAAGAGAGTAAGACTGGATACAATAAAGACGTATCGATGATTCCGCTTCGAGCATCGGTTACGTATCTTTCGACATCGGTGTAAAGTTTAGGAACGAGAGCTCCTTCCTGACACCAGGGTGGAAGTTCTTCTGTTTTTTTTTTTACGAAAGAACAGAACAAAACGAATCTGTTAAAACAGGAACTGCTACTCATAACTACGTTACACGGATGCAAAATGAAGAGAAACTTCAATGTGGTTTAGAAACTAGAAGAGTAACTCGATAACTTAAGGGTGTTTTCCTGAAGATATCTTTCAAAATAAACTTTTTTTAATAGACAATAATTAAAATAAAGTAATTTTGAAAGATACAACACGAAAATACCCTTAAGTGATTAAGCTTCCCTTTTTATTAGCTTAAAAAACATAAAATTGTCTCTAAACCGTGGGTGGGTGATGGGCAGGGACCTCCCATAGAACATTAAACCATGCAGGTGCGCCATCTGGAGCGACGAAAACAATATAAATATTCAGCCACCGCAAATACAATTTGTTTGGTCTTTTCGTAAACTTTCAAATTTAGTAAGAATTTTTACAAAAATATTTAGATTCATTTTTTATTGTAAATTGTTTTAAAACGATCGGAGAAAAAAACAACACTTCGAACCTGATGTAACCTCAAAAACGTCTCTAAGATCATCCAACTGCGACCAATCCCGTGCTTTCTGAATAGGTCTCAATTCTCTTCTTTCGTCTTCGCTCCGATGATTCTCTAAAACATCTACGAAAAGACAAATCCATGTTTAAAAATAACAAACGAAAAACATTTTCTAAACTTTTTTACTAACTGTTGTGTGATGCAGCCACTTTTCGTCCGTCGTCGCTCCTTCCGAACATATTCTGAATGAGATGTTCGGCGTTTAGAAGTTGACTTCCCGAAGACTGAAATTCTCGTAATCGTTGTTGTTGAATCTGATAGTTCCGTTCTTTTGCATATCGCTCTCGTAATCGCTGTTGCTCTTCGTACCATTGTTGTGATCCTTGCTGTGGCTGTTGTCGGCGCTGTTGTTGTTGTTGCTGCAATCCGACGTAGTTCGGAGTTACTTGAGCCGTGTAAATCGATCCGGTCGACTGATAGACGTTCTGAACCACCTGAAACGGTGGTTCAAACGGTTAATATGGGCGTTTTAAGGTGGTGCCTCTAAAACTCTGATACTGTCTTACAATTGTGAAATGAAAGGAAACTAGTAAGGTGTTTTTAGAAACTAGAAGGGTAACTCAATCACTTAAAGGGTATTTTCATGTTGATATCTTTCAAAATAAACTTTTTCTATGCAGGAATTAAAAAAATATCGTCTGCTTAAATATGCGTCATTTTCAAACTCGCATCAAAAGTTTTATTTGGAAAGATATCAAGATGAAAATACCTTTTAACAGCTTTCTAGCTTCTCTTAATTTTGCTCTTCTGAAAGACAGAATAATCAAAGAGTTCGGAAATCAGCTGTTTATAAATTATAAGTCATCGTGAGGCTGGAAAGGTTTCACCTGTCCTTGCATCATCATTGGAACCATAGGGTGATATATATGAGGTGCTGGGTACGAATATAAGATGGGGGCCGCATGTTGAGTAACTGTAGGGGCCGCTTCTCCTCGTAATTGCGTCCCTTTTAAACGATAAAAATGGCTATTAAAATCCTTAAAATGAGGCTTAACGTAATGCCAGTGTATTTACCCATCATATTAGAAAAATTCGGGTTAGTCGGAGGCCTGAAAAACATTCAAAACAACAGTTTTAACTAAATTGGTTGCGTTTTCCTCGTAAAATCTTATCTTACCTGTTCGCCATGTTTGTTTATTAATGGTTTCGTTACAAGGTCATGTTTAGTGTGGGTCGTCAACGCTAGGTGGTGCCACTAGTAAATATTTGCTTATATGGATTATTAAGTTTGTTGTGTATCGTTCCGAAATGAAATCTGCTAAATTGCTGATTTAAAGCAGGTAGGCAGATTGTTCACTGGTCGCTGACTCGGTGGTGATAGCTTCGGTCAATTTGAATTTAGCCAATAGGAACGCAGGTCGCAGGATTTTATTTTTGCAGCATATAAAATCAGCTATTCAGACTCAATGGTTATTCTAAACAGAATACTAAAGCCGCTTTTTGCTTGCAGTGTTGCCAGATGTACATTTCAACTTAATAAATAATAATACTTCAATTTTTTTTTACATTCTGGGGCTGCTGTAAAAGCCCTAAAATGCCTCTGGAGCACTGTACTGTTACCGTAAGTCCCAAGAAGCTTGGAACGTTGCAAGGATTCAAAAATGTTTAAAATTCGGAAAAATGGGCCGAAATCGAAGTCTATAGACTTGGCTTTTTTCAAAAAACGGCCAAAATTCGAAAAATATATAATTCCTCTAAAGGCTCTAAAAATGCCTCAAGAGTGCTCAGTTGGTCCCAGAAGTCCCAAAATGCTTAGAATTCAAGAATTTCTAAAATTCGAAAAAATGGGTCAAAAGCCAAGTTTTTGGCTTTTTCCTAAAAACGAGCTTTTTTAAAAGCTCTAAAAATACCTCAGGAGTGCTCAACTGACCCAGAAGTCGCCAATTCCATTTATTAAACATATTAATTGAAAATTGTTTTATTTTATGAATAGTACAATAGAGAGAAATTCCAAATTTTGTAGAATTTTCATAGAATTTTTATGATGTTATGGAAATGATGTCATTTTTATTTTTCATTTAGGGATAACATTTCAAAAGTGACATGCGTGCACACTTGCACATGTGTGTACACATTGCGCGCATGCGTGTACATGTTCGTACACATTGCGCGCATGTAACGCATATAACAATGAAAGAAAATTGGTTGTTTGATATTTGAATTTGAAAAATTACTCTGCAAGCAGCCATAAAGGCCTATGGCAGAGGGACAAGAGTCTAAGTGCAGCATAGTAAATGCATTGTCAAAACCAGAAAATACAAAACCCTGTTGATATAAACCCAACAACAATTTCAATATTTTTTTAATGCTGCAAATATATGCATTGTCAAAACAATGCATATTATATGAAAGCATATACAGTATTAAAGCAATGGAGGTCTCTATAGTGGTTCCTTGAATCCCTTGTTTTGTTTAATTTTCTTGTTCTAATTGTTAATTGAGTTTTCTTTATCTCATTTTCCATTATATCTTTTATGTTTTTCTATGCCATTTAACTATTTCTTATCTAACTTTCTTTATTTTTTATTTGTGATTTCGATATTCCTATCTTAAGATTTCATATTTTCTCTATCTAATTTTTCTTTTTACTATTTTTATGCCTTTTTAAGTACTTCATAATTTGTTTGTTTGTTTTGGACAAAACAACGACTGGAATACATATGAAAACAACTCACACTGCACGGGGATTGAACCCATGGCCAAGATCACAAACATTATCAATGGGCTAAGACACTAATGCCTAGTTCTCACAACCTTCATGTAGCTCGGGCTAAAATAACCTTGGCTAAACGACTGTGTTCACATGTGAGCAGCTACATATGGGCTTCGTGACCTGCCTAAAGGTAGTGCTCACTACAGCATATTTATTTCATTTTTACAAATTTGGCACTGGCCATTATGTGTGGACATTGTGCTGTGTATAGCCTGCATAATGTATACATAATTGGAGGGAAAATGGCTGATATTCTCTATTACTAACAAAACTGAGTTGCATGAGTCTTCATTGAACACACTAAATGCAACATATTTTAATTGTAGGTAGGTTGATGATTTAGAGTTTATGGAAATAAGTAATTATTGAAAAGATCAATTGGTAATTTTAAATTGTTTTAATAAATTAACAAATAGACTGAAACATCTAACAATGGAAATAGAAAATGAATGACGCCATTTTCTATTCAGAATTATGACCACCAGGTGGCATACAATCAAGTTAACTTTGTTTTGCATTCACACTAAATACTGTGTAGGCTACATATGGGTAACCAAGACTACCTAACCACAGCTAACATTTGACATTGACCACCATCTAGTGTGTGTTCTCACAACCCTTATACATAGGCTAAGTCCTTAGCCTGAGCTACATGAAGGTTGTGAGAACTAGGCATAACCCACTACACCAACAACAGAAGACACGATTACATCTTTTGTTTTTACTTTTTAGAAATTTTAAAATTATTAGAATGACATCGCCCCACGCGTAAGCCCCATGGCGAGTAGAATCTGGAGAGAAACGGTTTCGAAATTGAACGTCGTCGCTGAGAAATTAAATTTTTCGCAAGCGAAACTTTATAGACAGTGAATTGCGATGTTTGGCGTTTGTTCCATTTGGCGTTTGTTCCATTTGGCGTTTATTCAGTTTGGCGTTTATTCAGTTTGGCGTTTGTTCAGTTTGGCGTTAGTTCAGTTTGGCGTTAGTTCAGTTTGGCGCTTGTTCAATTTGGCGCTTGATCAGCGCCACCTAAATTGGTTCTGCATGCCACAGGCAAGCAACAAACGCCAAATGATGTAAATTTACACTACTGATTAGGGCAAATGGCCTTTTGCGGCAAGTAGTTTTAGAAGAAATGGCTTTAGGGCAAGTGTCCGTAGGGCAAGTGTCCCACACCCGAAAATTTAAACCCACAACATTCATTTTTAATGCCCTGTACTGGTTTAGGTCCTTTAGGACAAGAGCCTTCTATCATTCGTTTAAAAATGTTTAGACTAAAATCTGCATCTCCTTGCAAGTGAACTGTCCTAACCAAGCTCCGAAAGCATTTTTGTCACACTTTCATTAATCTCATATTTGTCACAAACAAACCCAGCAACCGAAGTTGAACCCATTTCAACAGAATGTACTAACTCTGCTCTACTAAATCAGTCTTTAAAAGCTTAATTTAAAAGATACTAACATGAAATTATCATGAAGTTGATTCAGCTTCCGTTTTAGTTTCTAACACAATTTAAGAGGCTAGATACGTCGTTTAATTCGAAATTTCTCCGAATGTAGGCGCTGCGATCGTTGTTGATTGAAAAACGGTTTTTTAACGTTTTTTCTCCCGGTTCGAAGTCACATAATAATTAATAGAAAACTAATTTCGCGTGCTAATCTTATAAAAAGGAAACATCGTGAAGCCAGTAGATTAATGCACGTGCTAATTTTTGTGTGATTGTTGTAAGTCGTTTTTAATGGGAGTTCTTCAAATGTTTGGGTGACGGTTTTTTGGTCCTATGGGAATTAACATGGAGTCAAAAAAACGTAAGATTTTAAATGTTATTTAAAAATAGAAAGCCCTTTTAAAATTTAGAAAAAAGGAATAATCCTGAAGGCAATAAACACGTGTAAGTACGTGCTAATTTTTTTTTGGTTGTTCTAAATCATTTTAATGGGAGTTCTTCTAACGTTTGTGGGACGGTGTTTTGCTCCTATGGGACTTAAACATGGAGTTAAAAAACTTACTATTTTAAACGTTATTAAAAAATAGAAGGACCTTTTTAAAATTTATAAAAAGGAAACATCGTGAAGCCAATACATGAATATATGTGCTAATTATTTTGTTATTGTTCTAAATCGTTTTTAACGAGAGTTTTTCAAATGTTTGTGGGACGGTTTTGGGGCCAATGGGATTTAACATGGGGTTAAAAAAACGAACGACTTTGATAAGAAGGACCTTTTCAAACATTATATAAATCGAGCACGTGAAGAACAATACTTTTTATTGCATTTTGCGCTTTACTGTATTTTAATTGAGCGATTGTGAGGCGATTTCTTGCAGTTTTAGTAACACCATATAATAACACTCATTTGTCTCGTTGTTGTCTGCTCAAAACAACAAGATGGCGGTGTACCTAGAAATGTGAGGTGACAACACAATCAAAAGGCTTAAATATCGATATACTGTGGTGTAACCTAACTTAGCCTCCCATTCAAAAACGTCACCTAATGATATTGAACAGAGGGGTGGCTAATTATTCTTTTCAATCTTATTTTGTTTGTCTTTAATATGCATATTATGTATATGTTGATTGACAAGCAATAAATCAACATCATATGTTTTGGCAAATCTTTACAACCGGCTGCCAACCTGACGTCGACCCTCCACTTTTGCACCCGGGCTGGGGGACTGGCAATGGCGTGGTTTGGTTTTGGTCTGCCCTGAGTATTTTATGCCCTCAGTACCCTCCATATCTGGCGGGCATTCCCCTATCCGCCACCTGGGGAGGCACCCGATAGGGGACCAACTACCCCCACGGGGTTGACAAGCAATCAATCATAAGCAATTTTCGTACGGTCCTAATTAAGCTTATGATTGACAAGCAATCAATCATATGCTTAATTAGGACCGTACGAAAATTGCTTCAAACACTACGACAGATGTACAGCTTTTTTTATTAGTAGTAGTTGTTTGAAAAAGTACGATATTTTTTGCAAACAAGTTTTGCCACGTTTCACAAATTGTAGATTCATGGGCACCCACAGACAGTTTTGAAAGAGGGGATAAAACACAATGGTGAAGGTTTTTTTAGCAAGATCTTGAAAAAAGCAAAACAGGAAATTAAGAATAAGGGTATTTTTCATCCAGGTTTTAGGTTGAAATTCCTGAGTTTGTCTTTGTGGATCTTTAGATCTTTAAAAGGTAAAAAAATGTTATTAATTTTCAAGGGGGCAAGTGCCCTTTTTGCCCTTAGGTGCCAGGCACCCATGTGTAGATGACATCTACATTACTTGTAATCACAAGAATCCAGAATTCACACAGAATTCCAAAACTTATTTGTAACTTGTCTGCAACAAAAGTTGTTGCAGAAGCGGTATAAAACACAGGAAACGAATTCAATATGTCTTCCCCCGTGATTGTTAACATTACCACTAATAGAAGTGAAGTCCCCTGCACTTGACTTTTAACAAATCTTCCAAACAAAAACCCACTAAATAGCATTCTAATTTTGTAGGAAATCTATTCAAAGGATTTCGATTGTGCCACCTTGTATAGTTGTACGTGTGTGACACACCATAGAAAAGAATTTCTACAGGATGAGCACCCTTTGGAGCACAGATGTTGTTAGATTTGTGTGGCTCGAAATTTAGAGTCAATTCTGGGAACCACGGCAAACCGTGAGAATTTGGAAAAAAAGTCCCAAAAATGTGTTTCTAAATAAGGTAGTATCCCCCCCCATGGGCGGATTTACCAATAGGCAGAGTAGGCAGCTGCCTAGGGCGGCAAATTTTTGGGGGCGGCAAATTGTAAAAATTTTTTTTTGGGAAATTCGTTTTGGATACAAAAAAAAAAGTATTGTAAGACAATAAACTGCCTAATATAACTTGGTTGGCAAGAGTAATTGATGTAACAAGAGCCAGAATGACCACTTCCGACAAAACAGTTGACATTACCATTGTTAAAAGCATACAAAAGTAACTTTATTACTTTAAGAAAGTATAGGCCATGTGTTTTCAGTTGCTGCCTAGGGGCGGCAAAATGGTAAATCCGCCACTGCCCCCCCCCCCAAAAAAAAACAAGGCAAATGGCGAGTTGCTCACCAGACTACCCCTGTGGGGCACCCCTGAGCCACCCGTTCTAGTTTCTAAAAACTTTTCAGTTTGTTCTTAATATTGAACATTGTTGCTCTTCTGAAACACAGAATATTCATAAAACTTCATAATATTTTATTTGAGAATAATTGTAATTTTTATTCAGTTACAAAGTTACAACAGAGAGAAATTCCCGATTTTTTTTTTTCTCTTCGTAGGATTTCTCATAAAATTACCAATTGATGCCATTTTGAATGTTGATTCTGTTTAAACAGAACAGTCACACGTTGAAGAATTTGGTTCTTCACAGGCTTTTTTAAGGTTTTTGCCATAAATTTTGACACAATAATTGTAACAATATTTAGTCCACGAGTCGGGTGACTTGCAATCTGTAATAAAACAACAGGAATAATATTAGTCTTCCATACTTGATGTCAATATCTTACTATAACTTTGGCCATGGCTGCATTTTCAAAACAGCCAAGAAAAACATTCAAAAGTTAGGTTAGAAACTAGAATGGTTGGTGATAAATTGATAATGCTTAAGTTTTATTTATGATCTTTTAAAATAAACTTTTTCTGACAGTTTGAAAAATGGCGGGTCATTTTCAACTAAAATGTTGTGTTGCCATGAAAAAAAAAAAACATTACGCATATTCTTTTGCCATTCTAGTTTTGAAAACAATTTGAATTTTTTCATAATGATGTTTCTAAAAAGAAAAGTTCACTTGACGTTTTTGCAACCACATTTTACAAAAACGTCTATTTAACGTGGCATTAGCAACTACATTGGCGCCATCTGATGGGACAAAAGCAAAATCAATATCTAGTCACCCACCCTAATAAGTATTTTGATGTTGATATTTTTCAAAATAAATTTCTTTTGGTTTAAAATTAAATCAAAAAGCATATTTTTAAAAAAAATATCAACTTGAAAATACCCTGATGTGATTGAGCTACCATTCTAGTTTCTAAAATACTTTCGTATTTCTCAATCATGCAACTGAAAGACAGATTAATCAGAGTTTTGTTTACATTTTAAAACTGTCTCCTGTCCCATTTTTCCCATTTTTCTTCCATTTCGTGTTATACCTTGGTACACACATGAGTTATATGAATTCAAATTAAATGTGTTCAGGTGAATTTATATGGAATCCGGTTAAGGACATGAACACCAAATAAAAATTGACTTTATTATTAATATTTTAAATCGAAATACTAAATCAATATTTTGTCAAATAGTCTCTATATTATTATTTAAGTATTAACTCAAAATTTTGAGATTATTAACTGAATAAATTGAATTCGACATAGTGTTCGTTTGTCCTTCACAGGGCTCTGTAGAACACGTTTATTATTTAAATGTATTTAAATTATCAGGTGTGTACTAGGTATAAAACGGTTACGACTGTAGTTAATTCAGTTGCATATTTTTGCAATGACTACTTAATATGAATTTCTAAATTATAGAATAACATTACTCTTATTTATGTTGTCGGCACTGCACACTGTGGATAGACAGACGATGACCCCAATGACCAATAGAATCTGGAGAAAAAGAACTTTGTAGTTGAACATCTTAGCGGAGAAATTTAACTGGTTGCAAATAAAATTCAGCTGAACGTTTTCGAAAGCGAAATTGCTGTGTGAAGAATTTCAAAAAAAATTAAGCTCCTTATATACAGATCGATTTGAGGAAATTACTTGTTATTCTTTTTAATCTGTTTGCTAATTAACATCTGTGTTTTGATTAAAAACGCAATTTTGTTTTTTGTGTGACAGGCTTTGAGGCGTGTAGGCCTATTGTGTTAGTTCAAATGTCGTTTGTTCCTTTCATTTCAATTTCATTCACCGCCTCCAACTTTTTTCTCCCTCCACGTTTCTCTCTCTCTCCCCTTCTACACTTTCCAACCTTTCCCCCCCCCCCTCTCCACTTTAATATCATGGGGTTCTTGGATGGAGAGTGTGCAACATATAGTTGACCTTGAGAAAAAAAAACGGTTGATTTATTCAAATTTATATAAATTCCGACGTGCTTCAATGGTTTTGTTACTCCACACATGCACACACACACACACACACACACAGACCTGGGATATTATATTGAAACGATACGTCCAGGAGCGATCCTGGCTCGCTTAGTTTTTTTTGGATCGTTTGTTTACTTTTAGAGTGGCCTGGAACTTTGTCAACCCTCTGTACTCACGTACAGAGGATTGACCCAGTTCCATCAGCTGATGACGATGCCAATATCCTGTCTTGGGTCTTGGGTCCTCTTTTTCTCCCAGTCCCATCCCTTAATACAAAGAGATCGACTTGATAAGCCTCAGCATTAAGTCAAGGGGGTTGTATTTTTCTGGGAATATTGGTTCTTAAATAGAATGAGTCATATTTCTATATTTTGTTGACCACTGGTCAATCATATTGATTGGACAGTTTGGTTTTTGATTTTGATTTCGCCCAATCAGAGAATACTGAGAAAGTGTTCTCAGTATCCTCTTTTTGGGTATAAATAACCGTGTATTTTTGTGTAAATCAGAGATTGATTGAGAGATTCTGTAAACAGAGAATCTATGCCCGATTTGGGATAGACCTCAAGAAGAAAATGATGTAAATGAACCGAATTGATATTTAAAAAAGTTGTAGAAGTTTATTTTATACCTTTTAAACGAAACGAAGGACTTCAACATTTTGTCATCTAGCACTGTCAACCCAGGTGTAAACCTGGTTCTCCAGCACTAGATGCAACTTCAGAAGACAGCACGATCGACCAGCTTTTTACGGGCGAAAGCCCGGGGAGTACACAACAAAAGATCCTTAAAACTGTAAAGGTTCTTGAAAGAGGAACTTGTGAGGAAAAGTATGGGACTAATTTGTTCTCTTCCTCCCGAACCATAATAGAATTAGTGGAATAGCCAACCACTTTTCGATCGCCCGAAAGAGCGCTACGATACTTTTTGATAATTCTATTAGACCCCTGAACGTGGTTCGTTACAATATATATAATATTTCAAGAAAACTAATAACTAGCTACTTGCCATTGGTGTTAGGTGTTCAAAATGGACTATAAATGCACCTAAACACCTAACATGAAATCATACATAAACAAAAATAAACAAAACAAAAAACTAAATAGAAACCAAAAAGGAAAAGCAACAATAAGAATTGTAATAATAATAATAGTAATAATAATGGTAATAATGATAATAATAATAATAATAATGTTAATAATAATGTTAATAATAATGTTTAAAAGAACTTGTGAATGAAAACAGGTGTTTAACTAGAAAGGTGTAATGTGACACCTGAAAAAGAATAGACGATAGAGAAGAAGAAAGTTTAAAATGTAAACAAGTGTCATAACAGGTGTGTCGTATGTAAAAGCTAAAAGGTGTAATATAACACCTTAAGTGAATAGAAAGAAAAGTTAAAAGGTGTAATTTAACACCTTAAGTGAAACAATGATAACAGAAAGAAGAAACAATTAACTACAATAGGCATACACATCACACATTAACAAAATATCATACGGTGACTAGGCTGGGGGTGTGAAAATAATAAGATCACATAAATAATTTATGAGATTTGCTGTCATAATAAGAGGAAATGTTAAAATGGCCTGTCAATCATAATAAGATATAATATTATTCTATCGTTACTTTTAAAGCAAACTAACACTTAAAATTAACCTTTTCTAAGAAAGGTCACACCTGTGTTTACATTTAATGTAACTTTTGTCAACACCTGATATCATGTTAGTCCTTCATGTCAATCACAATACTTTCACTTTTCAATCATAAGGTTGACCAATTAAATGATTGAATAATCAACCCAAGTTAACCAATGAGAGACTAGAATGGACTAAAATCTTCAATTTTAGTCAGTTCATTTTAGATTTTAGACCAGAGTGTGGCAGACTCTCAAAGAGAGTGTGAGGCTCTCAATGAGGTTTCAGAGAGTGTCTACAGCTAGAGAGAGAGAGAGAGAGAGATAAAAGAATACCAGCAGTTTGTAAAGGGACCAGAAGGACTTAGTTTTTTTCAAGAAAAAAGACAACAATATACTAGTTTCCTGTAGGAACCTAGTGTATTGTTTGATTTACTTAAAAATATTTTGATTACACTTTCAGAACTCTAAAATATTTTCATTACACTTTCAGAACTCTAAAATATTTTGGTTATACTTTCAGAACTCTAAAATATTTTGAGATTATACTTTCAGAACTCTAAAATATTTTGAGATTACACTTTCAGAACTCTGAAATATTTTGGTAATAGTTTCAGAACTCTAAAATATTTGAGTTTACACATTCAGAACTCTGAAATATTTTGGTAATACTTTCAGAACTCTAAAATATTTTGAGATTACACTTTCAGAACTCTAAAATATTTTAATTACACTTTCAGAACTCTAAAATATTTTGAGGTTACACTTTCAGAACTCTGAAATATTTTGGGATTACACATTCAGAACTCTAAAATATTTTGGTTGCATATTCAGAACTCTTAGATCATTTTTGTTGCTTTCACAAATAGAACTTTGAAATATTTTGGTTTACACATACAGAATTATAATTAATTGTGGTTGGTTTACAAATTAAAACAATAAATTGTGTGCAAACTTCATAGTGTTTTGTGATCATCATTTGAGTTGGTGTTTAATTTAAGTGTGTGCCAGTTCAGCAATCAACTCCACAACCCCAAATCAACTGGACATCTGAACGAGCATCAAGAAAAGGTAGGAAACTAATAATTTACTTTTTAAACAAGGCCAATAACATAAAAATACACCAAGAAACATAGGGGGGCACAACTTGATCAAAACAGGGATACTGGTTCCCCAAATAGACCATTGTCTGGAACCTGAACCAAGCTGTACACTTTCACTTCTTCCCCTTTTCCAAAATTTTGAATTTTGACTTTCAGGGCTATAGAGTGGAGGTAAAAATAACATTGGGTTTTTACTAACCCTGTGTAAATAGAAACTTACCAGGTAAGTTGCTACTTACCAGGCTACTGCCCTGTGACAATGCAGCTTTTCACACCGAATTCCAAAACTTGTTTGCAACTTGCCTGCAACAAGTGTAGGTTGGCAAAACTTGTTAGTAACAACTTATAAGAACATATTCTATAAAGTAGTCATTTCTTTTCTTTGCGTAATTCGATAGAATAGTGTCGACAATAGAGAGTTAGTGAAAATTTTGTACGAAATTATTTTATTTATACGAAATGATAGATTTTGACATCAGTTTCGCTCGCTTTTATTTAACTTCATAATTTGTTTGTCCACCTTCTGAAATATATTTGAAAATACAATTCACACTCTGCAGGGGGATAGAACCCATGACCAACTTAGACCAACAGGCTGAGACACTAACCCACTACACCAACAACACAAGACACGATTACATCTTGTCTTACTTTTTAGACCTTTTTTTTTATATATAAAAGCGTTTATCACAAAAATAACATATTTTTTGTTTAATTTTCTTGTTTATTTATTTAGTTCAGTCATTACAGAAAAAATGAAATATAACGGCTCGTAAATACTCATATATCTAAACAAAAATAAAATTAATCGCAAACAGTTTAATAATTAATCAAATAGAACAGAAAACAATGAAGAAAAAAAAAATGTATACATATTATATTTTCTCCAATATTTGCTTTTTAAAACACTTTGAAGGACTGAAGTACTGAGTAAATCCAAGGTCCGTAGATTAACGGGTATTGCTTGTAACTTAGGAAATTTGCCATCCCTAAATCAAAAGAAATAGGACTGCTTGGTACAAGCATTTAGAAATCGGCGAAAACACAAGTTAGCTCCACCCTTTTTATGACGACTGGCCACTTCTAATTGGTTGGTTATGTAGTGGCTGACGTCACATGCTCTCCGCTCTTTTCAACGTCGAACCACACAACAAACCAATTAGAAGTTGTCAGTCGTCATAAACAAAGGGCGGAGCCAACTTGTGTTTGTCCCGATTTCTAAATGCCTGTCTGCTTGGTTGACTTAGGAAATATGGCGACCTCGCCATACCGCCTTTTACCATTGGCTACCATATTGAGTATGTCACCAAGCAGACCCAAATGGCGACCCTGCCATAGCAAATGGCATGGCGAGGAAGGAAAATTTCTTTGGTTACGAGCATACCTGTTAATCTTACGGACTTTGGAGTCAATTCACTCCCCGGTTCTAATAAATATTTAATGAATTTAATTATTTGAAATGATAACGTTTATTTACCTAATTCGGGTTTAACAACTGTAAATAGTAAATGATAATTGCTATTATATGAAGTTTATTCAGTACAAAAGATAAAAATTCCATATTTTTGTAGGATTCTCATAAAATTATACTCTTTTAACTCGGAATTTTAAAATGTGTACTGGTAAGTAAAACAAGCACACGCTGAAGATTGTATGTATTCACATGCCATCCGAAGATTGTCTCCGTACGCTTGGTAACAATTATTGTAACATGATTCAGTCCACCTGTATAAGGATTTGTCGCAATCTATAATAAAACAAATAATATATCAGCCTCCTGCCGTCACAGGCAGTTAGAAATTGGGGAGAACTTCAGTTAGCTCCGCCCTTTTTATGACGACCGGCAACTTCTAATTGATTGGTTATGTAGTCTGACGTCACATGCTCCGACCTTTTTCAACGTACGTCGAACCACACAACAAACCAATTAGAAGTTGCCGGTCGTCATAAAAAAGGGCGGAGCCAACTGAAGTTCTCCCCAAATTCCAACTGCCTGTACATGTCCTGCCGTCCTCCTTGCATCCATAGCCATTAGCCACTGTAGTGGCGCCACCCATTGATATACAGGCGAATTGAATATCTATAAAACGACCTTTACACATTTCATGGTTAAATTGGTTATCACTTGTAGTTACATTATTTGCATATTTTGTAATGACCACAGGGGTGTGGTTGGGGGAGGGCAGAAGGGGTCGGACACATATGTCCCCGAGCGCCAAAATGGGCATCAAAACATTCTAAAATTTTTAAACCCACAAAACTTGCCATAACAACAACACTTTCATCAGTTTAATATATATCGCGCCGAGAATCATCCCTACGCCTCTGAATGACCAACCTTTGTTTATATCGTTTGCACTGGAAAGACAGACAATGACCAATAGAAACTGAAGAAAAAGAAGAACTTTGTAGTTGGACATCTTAGTGGAACAAATTTAATTGATCGCAAATAAAATTCAGCAGAACAATTTCGAAAGCGGAATTGCTGTGTGAAGAATTTTTTTAAAAAGCCAAGAACTTTATATACAGAATTGATTAGAGGATATTACTTGTTATCTTTTTAATCTGTTTGCTAATTAACATCTGTTTTTTTTTTCGATTGAAAATGCAATGTTCTTTTTTTTTTTTTGTGACGCGCTTTGGGATTGTTTGTACAGATTTATTTATTTTTGGTTATGGCGCAGTCACACTAGGCTGGTTTCTGCTGGCTGGTTGTAGCGCTCTAGCAGCATAGTCTGAACTGCTACTAGCAGCTGCTTTCTCCAGCGGGCTAGTGATTTTAACAGTGGCTGGTGAAGTTGGACATGTCCAACTTGAGCAGCTATCAGCTGGCCATGTGACTCCCTTCCTGCTGCTGCCATCTAGTGTGAACTTTTTGTTGCTAGTAGTGGCACTAGTGGTAGTTGAAACTCCACTGCTTGGGTTGGTTGTTGTTAGAGTTTGTGTTTTTGCAAGATGGTGATTGGATGACTTGCACTGCTAATACCAGCAGTGACTGGACAAGTGTGAACACAAAGCAGCTGCTGCTTGCTGTTGCTACTAATAGCCAGCAGCAACCAGCGGCTTGTAAACCAGCCTAGTGTGACTGCCGCTTTATTGTATTTCAGCGATTCCCAAAGGCGGTGTGCCGTGAGCACAGAATAAGGAGAAGTACAGAAGAGAAACTCTCGTGCAGCGCCTTTGAAATTGCTGTGACAGAATTTCATGACCTTGGATTGAAAGCTTCTCTTATTTTAACCGGTTACTTTGATAGCCGCCACTGTTGAATGTATTACTGCCTATGTGAAAGTAATACATTTCAAAATGGCGTTTTTAATCGGTTACTTGATAGCCGCCATTTTGGCATGTATTACTGCGTATGTGAAAGGGATACATTTCTATGTGCGGCCGCGCTGCACATGCGCAGAAAAATTCTTGTCACAAGCTAATTGCTCAGTTTCCCTTCTGTTGTTCTCCTTATTCTGTGCTGTGAGTGTTTCGAAGTTTTCCGCGAAATTTTGGATTGTAAAGGGACCATTACCCCCAGGAGTTTTTTATTTGAAATATTGTCAGGAATTTACCCAACGATTTTTAAAATTATATAGTAAGTTATTAAAATCTTAAAAAAACAACTTAAAAACGAAGTGACTTTTATGAATCACCAAAGAACGCCATTTTAAATTTCTAAAAACGAAAGTCTACCCCTCAATTTAGACAGGCATCTGTGTCCCCGCAGTAAAATTTTGTTGGCCCCGCCCTTTTCTGAGCATCATCAATGTCTAATTGGTTTGTTACTTGGTCTAATTTCACATTTTCAATTTCTAATTGGTTGATATTTTGGTCTGACGCTCATAAAAGGGCGGCAAAACAAAATTTTACTGCTAGGCAGCGATGTCTGTCAATTTCGTGGCAAACGTTGTCCCCCCACCTGTCCCATAATTCCTTAATCAAATACCTGTATTTCCTTTTTAATACTCAACTCAATACAACTTTCCAATCAACTCGAGAGCCACGTGGGCAGGTGGAGATAATTAGAATATTAAATCCATAGTACTTTGAAACGAATAGGGAATACATGTATTTGAATAGTGAATTAAAAGTAATGTGAGGTGACAACATCAAAATTCGAGTAGATAGGTAGACGTTTCTTATTGCCAATGTCTGTTGTTTGGTGGCGCATCTATCTGATAAAGTCCATTTATATGAATGTAATTGATTTTTAAATTATGTAAATGACTTATTTTAAATTTTAAAAATTGTTTTGACAATTGTTGGGTAAGTCTTGCCAATATTCTGAAAAGAAATTTCTGGAGGTCTCTTTAATATTTTCGAATAAAATTTAACTAAAATTGAAAAAAAGCAAAATAAACAATACTTTTGCTATTACTCGTATGCCCTAATCAAGTGGGATTTGCTGTAATCAAGTGGGATTTTCCGTAATCAAGTGGGATTTTCCGTAATCAAGTGGGATTTTCCGTAATCAAGTGGGATTTTTTCTTTCCCTGAAAAGGAAAAACGGCGAGTAAATATTATATTTTCCAGTTCACGTATTTTTGTTTCATGTAAAAATGTTTCAACTATTAGGTAATGTTTTTTTTTTTAATTGAACATGGTCCACAACTTATCCAGTTTTTGCTTCAGCAGTCCGCAGTCTCCTAAAGGTTGGAAACCACTGGTTTAAACAAAGGGTTTCTATATTTTTTTGTTATTACTTTTTTTTTATTATGACAAGCCTGAATTTTCGTCAATTAGCCTGACGTCAAAAGCGTATTCTTTTGATGAGACAATGATACAATGAGTGTCAAATTGATTATTTTTGTCAACATAAAAAATATAACAATATCTTAAGTTAAACACAATATGTTAAAACAATATAATAATGAGCTTTATGGCATCCTTTGACAAAATTGAGCAACTCTTTATGCTCTTTTCTGTAACGCTGTGACCACACGGAGAAGATTCGAGCTACAGATGTAGTCAGATGGTGATAGATTGTGATCATCCTTCTGTAAAGGGGTGTAATCTGCATAGAAGGATGATGACCATCTCTTCTGGCCACGATTGATGTGCATCTTCCTTCTTGTGGTTGGAAGATGTTGTTGCTCCTAAGGATCTGTATGTCTCCTTGCCCTATGGTGTCTCTGGCTTGTCTAGAGAAGGAAAGAACAGTAGACTTTCAGAACAGTAGACAACGCAGTTTCATATTGTAAACACATTTATTCATTCTTGCATTGAAACATAAACGTTACAAGAATAAATATTCATTATTAAAGATGTGTCCACGGGCCCATTATGTGATACGGATATAAAATCGAACGTAGTACAAAGACAGGACAAAAGAGTGAACAAAGAACAAGGAGGAACATGGTCTTTTTATACCTTGGACCTGTGTACACCTGCGAGGTGTAACCAGGTCCAAGTGACCATGGTCCTAAGAGTATCAATCCGCCACTTGAATGTTAATTAGAAAGAGGAGGGAGGGACAAGCATGAGTTGTTTACTCCCCCCCAGGCTATGGTTTTGGCGGGATCACAAGTTACTGGGTGTAACACCCAGTAACTTGTGATCCCACCAACTTGTACCAGAGTCAATATAGCACCACATGTTTTTCAACTACTAGATCTAATTGCTTTCGTACTTTAAAACAGTTAGTGGCATATACGGCTATGTCATTTTAGAAAAATTGGTGGTTCATTGCCAAGCATGTTTTTTTTTTCTTCTTACGAAGGCAACTTTTCCTGCATCATCACTTTCCATATAGTAGATATAGAAAGTATTATAGAAACTAGAAGGGTAAGATAGATTCCCTTCTAGTTTTTAAAACACTTTCTGATGTTGCTAAATTGTGTGCTTCAAAGTTGTTTTCATGTTTTGGTTATGTTTTTGATAATTTTCATATATATCACTAATAAAATACTCTTAAATGATTTATGATTGAGCTACCTTTCTAGTTTATAAAATGCTTTCTAGTTTTTCTTAATATCACTCCTGAAACACAGAATAATCAAGAGTTTGAAAATCAGCTGTTCATAAACCATCTTACCATCTGACATGCAGCGCTACTCGAGTGGGAAAATCTTAAAAGAGAACAGCGAAGTGAAAGTGGACAATACACAGGTAAGTGTGCTCAGCATAAAACCATTGTGGTTTAACGCTTATAAAACGGCGGAGCCAACAAAATGTTACTGCTGAGCACACTTGCCTGTTGAATAACCGGTTATTCTGTTAATCGGTGTATGTGACAAAGCAGATAGACACGTGTGGCGTGAATTAAATTATGTTCGTTGCGTTTTTTCGGTGTTAATTTCGTTATTTTAACGATAATGGAGCGGTTTTGCTGCCTATTAACGAGACGAAATTCATACAAAACTATAGTGACTCATTGTTTTAAGTGTTTCTCATCGCGTCATTACGAAATAGCGGCGAATTTGACTGTTTTGTCGCGTAAAAATGCAGACATTTCATCATCTTGGCGGCATTTTAAGACGTTTTCACGTTCTTTACGCAGTTTAACTAACGAATCAAACAAATCAGAAATTAAAAAAGACAGTGTGAATGATATAAACGAAGACGATGATTTCTTTGGGCTTGATGGGTCAGGAGTTAAAATAGAAGACGATCCCTCGATTGACCCTTTAGTTAAGTATGGCGCGATATTTAAACATGAACAGAAACCAGACGAAGATAAGGTTTTCGTCGTTTCTTACGGCACTGTTAGATTCGATAACGATAACTTGCATTATAACGAATCTGAAACCGTGTTCGAGCCAGAAGATAATTTGGACGAGGACCCACAGCATCAATTTAGGTCACAAATGCCCCAAAAGGACCTAAATGAGACCGAAGAATTTAAAACCCCGCATCAAATGAACGATAACTCTCGAACAGAGCTCTCAAAACTAAAAAATTTGTGCAAAACGACCGAAAAAGCTCGAAGTGATGGTTCGCTTCACGAAGATGAGCCTCAAAACGATCTCAATGACTTATTTAATGAGCAATACTTTAGTGAAATTATGAATAAATCGGTTAAAGGTCCCGAGAAGCGCCAAATGCCGTTTAATTACATTGAGGAACAATATTTCGGAGATAGTTATGCAGGAACACATACGAGGCCCATTTCGAAAGAGGCGACAAACGTCGGCTTCATTTCAAAGACGGAAATAACGTCAGAAAAAGATTTTGAGTTCGATTCGGAAATAGACGAATATGCGGCTGATATTGAAGTCGGGCACGAGTCCGAAATCGGAAACATGATGGATGAAACGGTCGAAACGATGACCGCTTTTGATTATGTGCTAAAAAGAAGATCCGAAAGGGCAGTTTCTAAAGAAAAAGATCTAAATACGGACGAGAAAGAGCCGAAACTTGGTATTTGTTTGTTGTAACTGTCACCTAAGGGTGGTTCCAGACTATAGAACAGAACAACGAACAGAACACTGTTCGTGGACGGTTTTCGACGAACATTTCTTTGTAACAAATTTTGTTCGTTCTGTTCGGTTCCCAATCCACCAGTTGTCGGTTTTTGCGCGTCACATGAAAGGATGTTCGTGTTCGAGCCAGGAGTAGTTTGTTCGTTTCAGCGAACATTTCTCCCGAACATACAGTTATTGGCGGTTCTGACAGCAGCCGAGGTTACCAACTGTGGGAACACGTTGCGAACATTGAACATGTTCGCAACGTGTTCCCACAGTTGGTAACGGCGGCTGCTGTCAAGTTCAAGTTTGGACACTCCGGCCACAGCGAGCAGAACAACGAATATGTTCTTTGAAGATGTTCGCGCACATGTTCTGTTCAGTTTACCTGTTCTTGTCTGGAACAGGCTTTAGATGGTTTATGAGCAGCTGATTTTTGAACTCTTGATTATTCTGTCATTCAGGAGCAAATCTAAGAGAAACTAGAAAGGTAGCTCACTTAAGGCTACTTTCATGTTGCTCATCTTTCAAAATAAACTTTATATAGACGAAAATTTAAAAAAAAATATTGTCCGCTTAAAAGTTGGGTCATTTTCAAACTGACATTAAAAGCTGATTTTAAAATATATCAATGTGAAAATACCTTTAAGTGATTGAGTTTACTCTTCTAGTTTCTAAATACATTCACGTTTCTCTTCATTTTGCACCTGAATGACAGAATAATAAAACGATCTTAACGAGGTCGAAAGACTCATTAATCGAGGAGATTATTTTTTTCTGTTCTAGATGCGATCGGTGGTTCGGGATCGAAAGAAGATGCGAATTCTTTATATAAACTAGACAGTAAAGGGTTTCGTATCTACAAGGATCAAGTGATAGATCTGGAGAATGTACCGGAAATGGACGTTATGCATCTGTTAAAGAACAGTGTTTTGTATGACGAGAGTTAGTTTCGATTTTCTCGTCTCTACATTTTTAAAAGATGCTGCTAATTTTCGAACTCTTTTGATTTTTTTCAGTCTTTCAAGAGGAAAAATTCAGAGAAATTTCTCTGAAAATTTCTCTGAATTTAAAAGAAGCTTTTTTATGGCAGTTTGAATATGACCCAAATTCAAGGCCGGGTCCACATCAAGCTTAGCTGACAAAAGTGCAACACGAGTTCGAGACAAAAACACAACAAAAACGCTTAAATAAAAACAATTTTGAAAACAAAACAAAAACCTGAAACAACTGTCAGCAGTACTCATGACAAAATCGCAACAAATTTATGTTTTGTTTTTTTGTTTCTATGGCTGTCTACATAGACGTGCACAATAGTCTTTGATGTTCTTTTTGGTTTTATTATTTCACTGTTCTCTGGTTATCTTAATACTAACTTTCCGCAACTGCACAGACAAAGTTGACAAAATGTTGTATAGTTCCGAAACGAAACACAAACTTTTTGATGTTTACCGATGTGTGAGCGGGGGAACATGGAATTGTTTGCAAAATTGCAGACAAAACAAAAGGCCCTGTTAGGTTGGGTCCACATCAAACTGACAAAACCACGACGTGAGTTCGAGACAAAACCACGACGTGAGTTCGAGACAAAACCACAACAAATTTGTGACACAACAGAAACAAATTCGGTGTTTTGTTTTTGTCATACGGGTAACCTACCCAACTGTTCTATTGTTGTTTTAATACGAACTGTCTATACTGCACAGACGAAGTTGACAAAATGTTGCATAGTTCCGAGGCGAAACACAAACCTTTTGATCTTTACCGACTTGAGCCCACAACATGGAACAAAACAAAACACGAAAGTCGCAGAAATGTTTTTAGAATAATTGTTGCCAACTTGTCTCGAAACACTTTTGAGTTTCTGTTTTGTTAGCTTGACGTGGATCTGGCCTTAGCGGATGATATTATTAAAAAAAATTGTCTATAAAAAGTTTATATTGAAAGATATTCTCGTGAAACTATTATTGAGAAGCTAGAAAAGGGTAGCAGCTCAATCACTTAAGGATATTTTCACGTTGATATCTTTCAAAATAAACTTTTTATAGACCAAAATAAAAGAAATATCATCAGCTTAAAATTGTGTCATTTTAAAACACATAAAAAGCTTATTTTTTAAAGGTACGAACTGGAAAATGACCTCTTAAGTAGTTGAGTTACCCTTCTTGTTTCTAAAATGCAGTCAAGTTCCTCTTAATTTTGCTCCCGAAAGACAGAATAATAAGAGTTTCAGGGTCCGTTTACAGCTTTAAAAAGGAAATATCTACAATGTGTTTACGTCGAAAGGTAGATTAAATTAATCTTTCGTTGTTTTTCTTTTAGACGATATCGTTGCAATCAGCAAACCGTACGGTCTTCAGTGTCATCCCGGTAACGATTTGATTCTATTATATGTTATTCATTCGATTGTCTGATTGAGTTGTTATTTTGGGTGTGCCGATAAAGGAGCCGGACATCGTCACTCGCTTACAAAATATCTTCCTCAGTTGGCTAAGTTTTTATGTAGAGATGTTTCAAATCCAGAACTCTATACGGTTCATCGTCTCGACATCGATACAACCGGAGTTTTGCTACTCGCAAAGTACGTTTTAGGTTTCTGTTTTGTTTCGATGCTTGATTTTAGTCGAGAACGTTGAACTTCCCACTCCTTGTAAGAAAAGGCAAATTTACGAAACTCGGAGGTTCCGAGAAGTCTCGCTAAACTGGAAGCCTCCTCGAAATTAAGAAATAGCCCCCCCCCCAAGCATATTGAAAAACGGGAAAGCCCTCGGAAACTTCTTGAAATGAAGTGGCCCTCGAGAGCCTCTCGTAACTGCGAAATGTAAATTTACACTTACGAAAATTGAACCAAAATTAAGACGTGTTTGGCGCTATATTGAAAAAAAAAAATGTTCTGAAAGTTTGTGGCTTACTTCGCTCGACACCAGGAAAAAAATATTGAGGCGGAAGTCGCCGATGCTGGGTTTTGCCGACTTAGCATTTTGTCGCACTGTAGCCAATGCGTGCTTGACTAGGTTTTATTTTAGAAACGAAAATAGTTGGCGATTTTTTTCAAAATAAACTGCTTTGTGACAGTTTGAAAAAGCCGAAAAATTGACCATTCCAGTTTTGAAAAACGATTTTAATTTTTTCATAACGTTGTTTCTAAAAATAAACGGTCGCTTGACGTGTTTGCATCGAAAATTTTACAAAAAAACCTTTATGGTGCTTAGCATTAAACACTGTAGTGGTCTCACGGGGGTGGGGGTGGGACAAAAGCAAAATAAATATCTATAAAGCCAAATTAGAATGCTTTGTTGCGATACAATGTAGCGGGTCTGAATTGCATCAGTTGCGATTCTCCCCTGCAACATTGTATCGCAACAAAGAATCCTAGTGTATATACTACTAGCCTTAAGGTATTATCATTTCAGAACACAAGAGATGGCAAAACGTCTTCATGATATGTTGGTCGTTGGCAAGATTGGTAAGACATATTGGGCCCTAACTAAATTCGTTCCATCTCCGTCCGAGGGCATCGTGGACATTCCGATGGCAGAAGGAAGCGTCGACGGCAAGACGAGGGTTGGTTTATTTGAATTCATTCGACGCGAATTGTGATTAGTCGCTGATGTGATTAATCTGTTTTTGTAAAGATGGTTTTGAGACCGTTAAGGACAGAGGAGGGAAAATTTCTCGTTCCGAAATATTCCGGAAAGACTCATAGAGCCGTGACATCGTACAAAGTTATCGGTAGTAACGGTAATGCGGCTCTAGTTGAATTGAAACCCACTACCGGGGTGAAACATCAGTTGCGTGTTCATCTCGCCTTTGCTCTCGGGTGTCCCGTAATCGGTGATCACAAGTATTCGCACCTTTCGAAACTTGCTCCACAAGTAAAAACTTCAAATTTCTTTTATTTTTCGTTTGTTTGAAATCCGCACGTTCCGTTATTCGAAGAAATTATATCCTTCTGAAATTTCTCATAGAAATCATGACGAGGCTTAAGCCTCGTTTTCACGATACGAGTAAGCTTACGCTCGGACAAAGCTCGCCTCTGATACTCTGATATTGTGTAAGCATGTGATCCGAGTCCATTCGGACGAAGTCATTCCGATCCGAAGGGAGTAGGACCGTGCTCAGCTTTTGCGTGTTGGCTCGGGTACGAGTAGCATTCAAAAATAGCGGCAGAACGGTGAAAGGAGGATATCCGCGACAGCTCCTATATAATTCAACACAAGATCGGCAATCTTTATAACGATCCAAATAGCGAGACGTGAAAACCATCACTCGGAGTTACTCGGACGAGCGTGGCTCGTACTAGTGTGCTCGGTCCAATTGTTAACTTGTATCATGAAAACGCGGCTTTAAAAAAATTGTCAACATGAATGTTTAAAATAAATAGTTGGGTATACTTTTTAATTATTTGCCAATGATGTCGTTTGGCGGCGCTGCAGTCTATAATATTTTTAGGGTGGTTTTTTTAATTCTACGAATGACTTCCTTTTATTTTAAACATTGTTTTGACGATTTTTTTGGCTAAGTCTTGTCGTGATTTTAATGAGAAATTTCTGAAGGTTATGGTTTCTTTCGTCGATAAATTCAGTAATAGTGACGTCATGTTCGTATATATCTTATTGGCTTGGCGTCACACACTGCTGAATAAATCAATGAATAACGCGAATGAGCTGAATGTTTGACGAGGACTTTTTTCGATCGATCAGAAACTGCCTTCAGACGTCCTTCAGAGACTCTATTTACGTCAGAGTAAAGTCCGTTACCTTCCGATGCATCTTCACAGTCGAGGTGTCTCGATACCGGACGTCGTCGAAGGTCGAGACATCATGATAGGAGCTAGGCTTCCGAAACACTTTAAGCAGAATCTGGAGAGGCTCAAGATCAGATACAAATCGATTGTGACACCAAAGTAAGTGTTTATTTGGCTCTCTCGTTTTTTTCTCTTTAATTTTTATTATAAGGAAAGTTTAAAAAAATTACGGCTTACAAGCAGCTGTTAGGCTGGTTTCACATGGTCTGGGTGTTTGCCGGTCCAAGAGATTGCCCTGATCCTGTTTTCACACGATAAAAAATATGTATTCGAGTGTATTCTGGGTCCGGAGATTTTCTAAGTATTGGAAGCAAGTTTTTTGCGGGTTGCGATGAATAGCAGACGTAAACAACTTGTTGTGCTCGCACCAAGAGAGCACTTGGACGAGTAAACATCCGGATCATGTGAAGACATGCATTGCATCACTGTGTTCTGCTTGAGTGCAATCCGGGCGAATGCCCGGCCGAGACCTGGCAGTTTGTAGCATTGCGATCCGAGTGTTTTGCCCGGGTCTGGATGGTGTGAAAACCCCATGACAAAAAAAACTCGGACGGGCAAAACGTGGATCTCTGTATTTTAAAAACAACAGTACACGGAAATTGAAAGCGTTTTAGAAACTAGAAGAGTAAATGAATCATTTAAACGGTAATTTTTTTTCAACTTGGATCTTTTTGAAATGTCCAGTTTTTCGAGCATTTTTTTTTTGAGAGTAAAAGCCCTTTGAACTCTTGTTATTTTTCCTTTAGCCAGTGTTGCAGCAAGAAAATTCACCCAAAATTAAACACCTTCAGTTCCCCCCCCCCCCCCCCCCCCCGTATTTTGTATTTTAAGAAACATTCAAATTTTAATAACAAGGAACACCCTGACTTTATTCTGTTTAACATCACTGTATTGAAAAATGTTGACAGAAGTTACGTATTAGAATTTAAGTTTTCTAAAACAAAAGATAACAATATAACTTAACCACAAATGTGAAAATTCAATTTTTCTTCATTTTATTACACACTTTGACACTTACGGCAGTATTCCAAAAAACGTTACTTAAGCCAAAGTGAAACTTAAACATAAGGTAAACTTAAAAGCTCTCCATAGCCTTACATTTAGAAAGTTTTGACTGACGTCATAGGCAGGGCCGGATTTACCTATATGCTAAAAAAGCTGCAGCTTAGGGTCTCACAATACAAGGGGCCTCACTTCATCAAAAAATATTTTTCCATTTTTAACAAAGTTAAGATAAAATGAACAAAAAGTTTAATCATCAAAGTTCAGAGTTAGAAAGGTCATCTTTAGAATCAGATGTAGCATCATATAAGACATCACCTATTCCATTAAAATGGAATTTGAGGGTCCATTTGAGGGTTATGACATGTTTTTGATTGCAAACAAGCTTAAAATACTCTTATGAATCAATTATATGCACCAGTGTTTCTTTTTTTTTTTTTGGTTTTGGTACTTGAATACAAGTTTTCCAAATAAATTATCACTTTGTGAAATATTTCAATGAAATGAAATATTTCATTGAAATTTCATTTGAAATATTTCACTGGCACACCACTACACAAATGTTAAGGAATTAAAATGTTAAAAAAAATTGTGATAATTTTTTGGTGGAGGGGAAAGGGCCTCTTAAATGTTATAGCTTAGGGCCACAACAAGTCTAAATCCGGCCCTGGTCATAGGGAACGTTTCTCTCTATAGTAAGCCTATGGCTACTTTTTAAGTTTCACTTTGGCTTAAGTAACGATTTAGAATACAGCTGTTAGATCGTATTCTTAACGAATATTAAGTCGAAGGTAGTGCTAAACTCATAACCTTTGGGTTTTAGCTTTAACTAAGCTGATATTAAAAAGACCCAAAGGCTCAAAGTTTAAAACTTTTCAAACTTGGCACTTGAACCCTCTTAGCAAGGCTCCAACATTGAAAAAAATGTTTTATTCAGTTTGTCTTTTTTTGTAAAATTATGTTGGTGGTTCAGAGAGGGGGGTCAAGTAGAACTTCAAGTGCCAAGTTTTCTTCTACAATTTGAGTTTTTTTTACCAGATTTTTGTTTGGTTATGCTACATTTTTAAAACAATTTTAAGGAAATCTTAAATACGGTACGTGTTTTAGTATACTAGAAGAGTAAATGAATCACTTTAGGTTTTATTGTAGTTTTATTTTTAAAAATAAACTTTTTCTGGCAGTTTGTAAATAATAAGCCAACTTTTTAAATATTTTTGGATGTTGTCAGTTGATTTTATATAGTTTTTGTGGTTCAATTTGAAATTTCCATAAAAAGTTTAATTTTTAAACGTATGAAAATTAAAATTAGGGATGGGACATTCGAATCCTTGAATCCCGCGAATCTTGAAAAATATTCGAGATTCGAAAACTCGAATCTTCGCGCTTTTTTCGTCTTTCGAATCCTAACCTAAAAAAAAACTGTTAAAAACTTTGGTAAAATTAGTTTTAATTCCATTGACGTCCAATAGGAGCGTTCACTAACAAAAAAAACCGGCGATTGTTGCAATTTCGGTGGTTGACCAGGATCACCAATGGATCACCTTGTGGCGACACACTGTGTTTTATAATTATTAATTTAATATTTAATATTATTTCATTTATTTGTATCTGCTTAATGAATAATATAGGATTCTTATATGAAGGATTCGAGAACCTTTTAGGATTCGGATTCGAGAACCTTTTAGGATTCGTCCCACCTCTAATTAAAATCACGTTAAGCGATTCCGTTACGCTTCTAGTTTCTAGAACACGCACATAGTTTTGTCTTTAAGTTGTTTTTAAAACACGGAAGAATGAGATTTTTTGCAAAACGTTTTTTACGTCAAAAAGTTGCTTCACTAAGAACAACTCCGCAAAACTTTCTAAACTCGTGTCGTTACTTTAACGGCTTCAAGTCTTTAATAATTTATTTTAATTAATTTATGCACGTTAGCTGCAAATTTTAATTGTAAAAAAACTTAATATTTATTTCACTTTTTTTTTTGGTAAAAAAATCTTTCTTGCTTAAAACTCTTCACAAATATACAGTATAATTCTTATTTTTCTACGCATTTTGGGGACTTTTTGTGGCACTTTTTTTTTCAACAAGTTTGATTTTTCGGATATAATGCTTTTTTTTTTAATGTCAAAGTGGAAAATTCTGTAATTCTAGAAAATTACTAGTCAATGTGAAAAACCATTAGATTGGAAGTAAAATTATTTTGTCTGATAGAAAACAGATGATTTCAAACGTTCTAAACAATTTCAAACAAATGATTTCTGGAATACGGGGTAAGTCTCCGACTTGCACGGATCCGTATATATTCGCACGGTTGCTGTACTTCCCTTTACATTAGCAACGCCACGTGTCGATTCGCTCTGTAAACGCAATTAAAATACATAGGAAACACATGGGATTCAACTTATGCGGTTTTTCGAGTTATGTAGGAGACCTTCAAAAGTTCGGGACGAATTAACCGCGGACGTTGAGGACTTAACTGTACTTTTGCTTTTACAACTTTTCTGTCAGACAAAATAATATACTGTATAATACATACGAGGCGTGTCTCAGAAGTAATGGGGAATATGATTTATTTTAAAATTCGTTTTTAAACCTAACTACAATTTAATGTGATCTCCTTCAACGTATGTTAGTTGCGAAAACACGCACCACTCTCAACGGTTCTGGAAGTCTTTTTTCCCCCGTTAATTTGTTTCTGAATGTTTTCTCGTCTCGTGATTATCACGACTTGTTAACTGATTTTTAATCCTAGGGAATAGGAAGAAGTCGTCGCATGCTATGCTATCCTATGCTATGTATGGTGGATGTGCGACTTCTTCCACCTCTCAAAGATTAAAAAAATCAGAGACAAAAGGTCGTGATCATCACAAGACGATGGACAACATTCGGAAAGCATCAGCACAACTTATGAACACCTTAACGGGAAAAAGACTTCCAGAATTGTTAAACCCAAGTTAGAAATATACAATTAAGTGCGGCGGAAATGCGGAATAGCAAGTCACAGCAAGTAATGCAGTGAGGAGCACGACATTGGCTGTGACGTCACTATTCCGTATTGTCGTTTGCGCCGGACTTAGTCGTATATATTCAATGCCTTCACCAGGAATGGCAGAAGCGCTGAGAACGGTGTGTGCGTTCACAAGGAGCGTACTTTAAAGGAGATCACCTTAAATTGTAATTAAGTTCAGTAAGAAATGTTAAAATAAAATCATTCTCGTTGCTTCCGAGAGTATTGGCTTTAATGATGATTCAGTTAACGATTCAATGTTTAGGAACTCTATCGTTAAGCGAGGTATTTCTCTGGTTGACGTTTTACCGGCATTTAAGAAATTTGCCCAAATTGACTATTGAATTTGTAGAATTAACTGATTTTTCACTTTTTCACAAAGGAATGAGAGAACTTTCGACTCCAAAGAAAGAAAAAACATTAACATTTTACTAAAAGCTAATTTTGGAATGACTTAAATAAAATATATGACACAAATAATTTGAAACAAATTTGATTCGGCTCTTCAGTTGTCTTCTTTGTACGAACACAGTTTCTAGTTCGTAACTTTTCTTTTTTTCTTTCTTTCTTCGAAATCGTTTTTTTCGTGTGTTCGATCACGAAAAAAAAAAACATAAAATGAGACAAACATTTAAAAGAAAATAATTGCAAAGTAAAATTAGTTAATAAAAAATAATTAAAAAAACGAAGGTGAAATCCTTTTTAAAACATATGATATAAAAATGTCGACAAACAATCGACACTTAAGATTCTTTTACTAAAGTGTTAGTAAAACTTACTTAAGGAATGACTTCGAGATTCCATTGCAGAGAGAGAGAGAGAGAGAGAGAATAAAATAATCCAAATTAAAATATCTTCCATCTTAATTATCTCTATTTACAATTATAACAGCAAAGTTCTCTAAAAAAAAACTGAGCGTTCTCAATTTTAATTAATTAGGAATTACTGTTTTTTTAAAACAATAGTTGCACCAAAAAAAATCATGGATTTTAAAAATTGAAAAAGCCTCCTGGAACTCTAGTTATTGTCTTTCGGAAGCAAAATTAAGAGAAACTAAAAAGTCTTTTAGAAACTAGAAAGGGTAGCGCGCAATCATTTAAAGGTGCGCGATAGACGGTGCTACCTTTGATGCTAGATACTGGCTTCTAATCTCGCTCACCCATAGCGAAATATCGGCTGATAAAATGGCTATCGTTAAACGGTTTACATGGTGCTGCTAAAAAGTATGTAGTCGCGAGCGTTTGAAGAATTATTCTGTGGCGACATCGAGTCACTAGCATGGCGTCATGAGGCGGGTATCCACTTGTTGCATTTCTGCATATCGTATCACCGTTGCGTATTGTACCCGATACGGGTATGATGCGCAACGGTGATACGATACGCAGAAATGCAACAATTCACTGAACATTCACTGATACGGATACGGTGATGTGCACACTACTCGATGTTTCTCTTATCATCAATGCGTTGCGTTTCAAAATACACAATTCGAGATTGCAGACGTCCCCGTTTCATGGCACGTCGAGTTCCCAAACGCGAATTAAAAAATATTGTTCAACGGAGTGACTGAGCGCGCTGCCCGTCCCGACTTACTCCACCGCGTATCGTATCATTTCTTTGACGTGACGGAGAAAAAACCCGACAAATGATAGATCGGGTTCGTTGCGTTTCTTTGTATCATATTTTGATACGGAACGATGCTACGTTAGCTGTATCCAGTGATACGCATCGGCATTGGGGATACGATACGCAGAAATGCAACAAGTGGATACCCGGCCAATGGGATGATGTACTTCGAGCTAGTAGCTGAACGTTAGCATTAAAGTTGAGCATGTTCAACTTTAAAGCCGCTTCCTGTTCAAAGCGAACAAAAGTAGCACCATGTACCGCTCCCTATAAGGGTATTTTTATCTTAAAAACTATCGTTTGTTTAAATTCGGGGCATTTTGAAACTCGCAAAAAAAGCGTATTTTGAAAGATAGCAAGATAAAAATTGCCCTTAAGTGATTGAGCTACCCTTCTAGTTTCTAAAACACTTAAGTTTCTTTTCATTTTACACCTGAAAGAGAATAATCAATAGTATGAGTGAGGGGCGTTTTGGCGCTTTAAGGGTTGGAACACATAGGCGACTTTTGAAAGACTTTTCGGCGACAAAATGAAGTCGAAACTCATTTTCTATGGAATGATGTCCCAACATTGGGATAAAGTTAAAAGTCGCCTCTGTGCCGAGGTTGGTTTGTGTCTTTCCATAGAAAATACACTGTGACGAGAGTCCAGCGACCTTCGATTTCAATTTGTCGCCGGTGTGCCAATGCCCTTAAACCCACCTTAAGATTGTTTTAAAAAAATCTTGTGATATGAATAATGCAACTCTGCTAATTTGTGGTGTCCACGAAATAGAACTAAAGGATGTTTGCTGTCTCGATATTCACGCGCAACACACGGTGCTCTAATCATCAAAAGTCACTCGTGTTTCATTACTAGTTCAAAAGTTGCTTCTTCTAGAAAGTACTTTTACCTTAGTGAGTAAGGTAAATGTCATTTACTTAAATGGTAAATGTAAATGGGAAGTGTTGTTTTTGAAAGGTAACTGGAACTTAAGTTACTTTAGAAAAGTGATTGGAACTTTTTCTTGAAACTTTGTTGCTTTTGAAAAGTAACTGGGATTTTATTTACAAACGTACTTCAAGAATGTAACAAACTTAAGTTACATTACTTGTGAAAATTAACTGGAATTTTTTTTATCTTGAAAAGTAATTGGAACTTAAGTTACTTTTGTAACTGGAACTTTTATTTCGTATTTAAATCGAATTTTTAGAAAACAACTGATACTTTAAACTGGAACTTTGTCGCTTTTGAAAAATAACTGGAACTTTTGCTTTAGAAAAGTAATTGGAATTTTTTTTAAACTGGAACTTTGTCGTTTTTTAAAAGTAACTGGAACTTAATATACCTTCGGAAAGCGCTGACCGATCCTGGTCTGTTAGGACCTGGTAGAGTGCATCGGCAACCCGAGCCCACTTTCGGCCAACCGTGGCCGAAATTGGGCCTGACTTGGGTCAAAACTGGCCACGGTAGCAAAACGTTGAGAACGGGTAAAAAGTTTACTCCCTCGGGGCGTAAACCTCGGGAGCATCTATGACTTTGTTGCTTTTGAAAAATAACTGGAACTCAAATTACTTTTGAAAATATCAATAACGTAGAACAACACGAAACTCAGTTTACCCTAAGCATTACGTGTCATCTAAAACGCTTACGAGACTGCGAACTTCCCTTTGACGCTCTAAATCACGTGAGAAAAACTTCGTACGTCACACCACGAAAACGTGACGATCGAACATAGACACTTTTCCTTGGAATGCTTCTTTTCATACTTTACACATTGTTAGCTGGTGTGGCCCTTTCACAATCGGGTGATTTAATGGCAGTGTAACAAACACGAGTCACGAAACACGAGATCGTCTCCATCGAGAGAGCGAGAGAGAGATGGGGGAGGAAGAGGAGGGGGGGGGGAGGGGGTTGTTTGTTGTTTTTGTTCCATCGAAAGAACAATCGATTGATACCAATTTCTTTTGCATCTTTTTTTTTTTTTGTTATTTCAAAAAAGGCCGGACTCACTTTTTCAAAGTGGCGTCGTCTCCACTTCGTCGTCAACATAGCTGCTGTCTAAACTAGGCGATACGGGTGGCGAATCCAAACAGAAATCGTGACACCCTTCGCTGATAGTTCTTAACATCGGAGGTGGACGTTTGTTTTCCGGAGTCAGAGCCTCGGGAGTTGTCGATTCGGACGACGTCGGAGATCTTGCCGTATAGTTTAGTATCTCGTTGCTGAGATCGTGTGGAATGTCGGCGCCGACGATCAGATGCATCGCTAGGCCTTCTAACCACGTTTCCATCGTCTCAAACAGCGGCCTTTTTCGTAAAGGAGAAGAGAAAAAAACATTAAAAAGAGATTTTCCCCGAAGATCCCGATTGTAGTAGTTTATATTTAGTTAAGTTACCTTTTTTCCGGGTCCAAATCACAGCAAAGAAAGGCGATTTTGTAGAATGGTTCTGGACATCCGTTACAGAACTTTTCTCGGAATACGACTGTGTTTAGACCGAAGTCGGAAGATCTCGGAAGATAATCCGGATCGGCATGAACCCTGCCGATAATCTAGAGTGAGACGAGAGAAATCGAGGTAAGCAATCGTGAGACGCTTTGAGTTCGGTGGCGATTTTTGAACGAATTCAATGACTATGGAACCATCTTAAGCCAATTCTAACCCTTGTGGTAAGTTACAAGATCGGAGCCGAACAAAAACACTCGATATCAGATTACGTACCTCGCAGAGAACGATTCCGAAAGAGAAAATATCCACTTTCTCGTCGTATTTCTTTCCCTTCATCATTTCCGGTGCCATCCAATAGGGATTCCCGACGACCGTGTAACGTTTCTTGCGCTCGTACTTTTTACTGCATCGTTTGCCGTACCTCTTACGTTGATCCATCTGTTGGTGATCGTTCATGATGCGAGCGAGACCGAAATCGGCAACCACGACAGTCCGATCCTGATCAATTCAGTTAGATTAATTAGAAGATTCCTTTTATGTTAAACTTTTCCATCGTAAAAAAGATTATTTTCTCGTTACCTCGCGTACGAGGCAGTTGTGAGAGTTGAGGTCACGATGAATTATATTCATCGAATGAAGATATGCCTAAAAACAAGTTGAAACCCAATTTGGATTTTGAATACAAAATTTATATCTTGTGTTTGAAAAATAATAAAAATGGGGATTCAGTTTTACCATTCCTGATGCGATATCCTTTGCAAAATTAATTCTTTGTTCCCAGGGTAAAACTTCGCACGTATCGTGGATCAAATGTTTTAAAGTTCCACCGCTGATGTATTCTTCGGGTTTCGAAGGTAAGACAGAGAAAGGCAAAAAGTGAAAAGGAAGTTCGCAACTTCGTCAGCGTAAAAGTGTTTTAGAAACTAGAAGCGTACCTCGATCACTCGAGGGTTTTTTTCATATTGATATCTTTTAAAATAAGCTTTTTATGTTGGTTTGAAAATGACCCAACCAATTAAGCAAGGCGATATTTTTTATAATTTTTGTCTACCTAAAAAGTTTATTTTGAAAGATATCAACATGAAAATGAGCTCTTCAGTGATTCATATACTCTTCTAGTTTCTAAAACACTTTCAATTTATTGATTTATTGTTATTGTGGATTTAAAATGTTAACGGTCCTTCAAACTCGTGTTTATTCTAGCTTTTAGAAGCGAAATTCCGAGAAACTTGAGTGTTTTAGAAACTAGAAGAGGTAACTTAATCACTTAAGGGTATTTTCATATTAATATCTTTGAAAATAAGCTTATGTCAGTTTGAAAATGAACCAGCTTTAAGCAAATGATATTTTGTCTACTTAAAACATTTTATTTTGAAAGATAACAGCATGAAAATGCTATTAAGTGATTCAGCTACCGTTCTAGTTTCTAAAACACTCCCAATTTCTCTTTAGTGTTGCTTTCTGAAACGCAGAATAAACAGGAGTTCGAAAATAAGCCCGTTTATAAAACGTAAGGTGGTTTTTAAGTGTAAACGCCTCTTGAATTCTGGTTATTCTGTATTTCAGAAAAAAAATGAAGAGAAAGTAGAAAGTGTTTTATAAACTAGAAGGTCAACTCGATCACATACGTGGTATTTTTATGTTTTGATATATTTCAAAATATGCTTTTTATATCAGTTTGAGTAAACGTTATCTGTCAATAAAAAGTTTATTTTGAAATATATCAACATGAAAATACTATTAAGTGATTCAGCCACCCTTCTAGTTTCTAACACGCTTTTAATTTCTCCTATTTCTTCTGAAAAGTAGAGTAGTCAGTTTGAAAATTAGCTGTTTTGTCAAACATCTTAAATGTTTAAATGATTAAATCGAATCATAAGAAACGAATTTATTATGGCTATTGAACATGTGACTCCCATCCCCCTTGAACCTTTGGAAAGGAGGGTGGGACACACTTCCGGTTATTACTGGGGGGAAACTTAAGTCAATAGTTCCAAAAAATAATTGTGAACTTAGGACCATTTGTTGTTGTCAAGAGCTCAACAACTTGAGCAGGACCCAGCAGGAGACTTTTGGTCTCGAGACCACAGCAAGTGTCTCAACGTCCAAACACCCCCCTCCAACCTTCCCTCGTAATATGAACTTATCTTACCGGTTACTAAATGTAACTTTTTTTCTTTGTACAGCACTCCGATGAAGTGGAGGACGTTCTCGTGACTCAAACTCCTAAGAACGGCCACTTCCTTTAGAAAGTTCTTCTGAGCTTCGTCGTCAACTCGATACAACTCTTTGAGCACCATCACTTCACCCGTCTCACGGTGAGTCACCTTTACTCGAACACGAGATTTATTTTCATTATATTTACAAAGTGTCACAAGATAATTGTGGCGTTCGTCACCTTGTAAACTTGTCCGAAAAACCCTTTTCCGAGCAATTCGCCTTGAACCAAGTCAGAACCACGGAAGATCCGATGTATTTTTGGTTCGACTCTGAACGATTTCGTTCGACTCAGATCGAAAGGTAGTCGGCTGGACGTAGCCATCGAAGTTCTGTGTTTAGATAAACGAAAATCGTAAATCAGCACGATGGAGAACATTTTAGTGTATTTAGTTGATTATAAGTTTAGTTTGAATTAAAGAGACTCACTCTGCGAGGAGCCTCGGTAAAGAAGATGCCCTTTCTTTACTCCGATTTCCACGTTTGAGTTGCCTACTTCGGCCACTTGCCGAACCGTGAGAATCTTCTCGTTTTCTATATAACCACTCTCGAGGTTCTTTCTTTGCCGTCGACTGTGGAAAAGATCGTTGCCTTCCGAGCGCGTTCGGATCGTGTTCGATTGTCAATTGCAACACTTTGTTCGTGCTGCGGATGAGCTCTTCAATCTAGAAATACGGAAAAAGAAAGAAAGGAGGCAGAAAAACTATCTTAAGTCTTTCGTTTCACTCTCGTCGGTGATCGCTTTAATATATACCTCACTCAGAGATTGATCCTTCAACGGAGTACCGTTGACTTCCAGGATTTTGTCTCCGATATGTAGAGCCATAAGGTCCGGATTCATGTCCAGCCTGAAGAAAAAAAAATAAGTTTAAGGTGGTTTATAAGAGTAAACGGACTTCGAACAAGGGCACTTCTGTTTTTCAGGTTAATTAAGAAAAACTTGAATGTATTTTAGAAACTAGAAGGGTAACTTAGTCACTTTAGGGTATTTTCATGTGTATATCTTTCAAAATAAGCTTTTTTGAAAATGAACCAGCTTTTTAAATTTTGTTTATAAAAAGTTAATTTTGAAAGATATTAAACATGAAAATACAATTAAGTGATTTGGCTACCCGTTCTAGTTTGTAACACACTTTCAAGTTTCTCCTTAGTGTTGCTTGCAGAATAACCACAGTTCGTAAAACATAAAAGTTGCTTTGAATCTCGAGAAACTCCACCAAAGTTAAAAAAAAAATTACCCGGGTTACCATCTTAAGTTGTGCGATGTTTTTTTTTTTTCGACGAAAAAACACAAATTTTACGGATTAAAAACGAGACATTTTTTAATTAAAATGTCTCGATTGTTTCTGTTCGATTTCGATTCAACGGCACAAACCGGCGAGAAGTGTCGTAAGTTATGGCTTAATCACTTGTGGGCCCTCGTAAGTTACAGTTACTATCAGATTTAAATCTCGAATCCTCGATCTTCGAGAGACTCGTTGTGTGATAACTAGTTATATAATGACCGTTTAAACTTTACGGCTTTTTCTATATAAAAATAAAAAAAAAAACTAAACATAAAACTCGACGTAAGATATATTACGAAACGATCAATTGTTTTCTCGTAACATCCCTTGTTATAACCCAAATTTAAATAACAAATGATTAAAATGGAATGTAATTTTTTTTTTGTCTCATTTCCTATGCATCAAAAATAGTCTCTCCTCACTCTGATGATCGGTTTGAGTCATCGTTGTGTAAAATTTAATTTTGAGAATGAATTACGACTTTCACCAGGAAACACTCTCAATTTAATCTGTTTCGTTTAATCACGTTATTAATAGTACAATATTTAGATATATATTTTTACTGTATATATATCGGGTTCAGGATGTGGGATTTGGTTTTTTTTTTTCAAGGAAACATGGTTACGATTGCTTTTTTTTTATTTCGATATATTTATTTAAAAGTGGAAACAGATGTTTTATGTGTTTTATCGTATATTATCGAACACTTGATTATGTCAAAATCAATTTTTTCTTGTCTTATTTCAAAAGCAGAAGAAAAAGAAAAAACAGCCGCTTTATCGAAAATTATTTAAATTTCTCTTGAAAATCGTATCTTCCACGATGAGAAAAAGAAAAATCAGTATTGAGGCAAATTATTTTTAAAAGTAATTAATTATTAAGGCAAAAATTGTTTTGTTTTGCACTCAAAGAGGCTCGTTAGAGGCTAGAGTTAAACTACGACTCGTAATGCAGTTGTATTTTAATTCTAGAAGAACTCTAGCCTCTAACAAAGCTCTTTGATTACAAAAAGCAGTTTTTTGCCTTATTAATTATCATTACGCCTATTAATTAGAAAATCACATCGCGGAGAAATTAATTAAAATTACAATTACTAAATTTTATTAACAAAAAATGATTAAAATTACTTATTTTTTATTTATGAGAACATAAAGGTGTTGAGGCAAATTACTTTTTGAAGTAATTAATTTGATGCAATATCAAGCAAAAGTTTCTCAATTTGTGGCCCTGAGTACCAGTTATTCAAAAACGCTGGGTAAAGGCTATGATGTCTTGGTTACTATAAGTTGTCAACTAGAGTTCTAGCCTCTAACCAGTATTTTTGATTGAAAAAAAAAACATAATTTTTTTTTTACAATTGGCCCTTGGGCCACTTACAGAGAAACATTTGCTTTCTATTGCATAAAAATCCGAGTTCTGTTAATTAGTAATTATATCCCTGGAAAAAAAAATATACTTGCAATTACTCATTTTTAAAAAGAAATTGATTCAAGTTCAAAATTATTAATTACCATTACTATTTACGAAGGGCCGAGATTTTTTATGCAAATAAAAACTTACAAATGTGCAAATTGTGCATTTTATGCAAATCAGTTTAACAAAACGTTTATTTTGTTAGGCATGCGCACCAATATGAAAATATCCTTTACTGATTGAGACTACCTTTCTAGTTTCTAACATACACTGTACTTTCAATTTCTCTTCAGTGTTGCTCATCTGAAATGTAAATCGAAAATCAGCTGTTGAAAAAACATCTTAAAAAGAGATTGAAAGTGTTTTAGAAACTAGAAGGGTAGCTCAATCAGTAAAATATATTTTCATGTTGATATCTTTCAAAATAAAGTTTTTATAGACAAAAATCTAAAATAATATCAACTTAAAAGTTTGGTCATTTTCAAAATATTTTAAAACGACCAAACGTTTTGTCTGTAAATTTATTTTAAATTATATTTCAACATGAAAAATACCCTTAATTGATTGAGCTCTACCCTTCTAGTTTCTTTTAATCTTGCTCTTGAATCGTGGAATGATCCGATTTGAAACAAAGCAGCAATAGCTAGCTGTCCATAAGAAATGATTATAATCAGTCCTCATAATCAAGAATCACCGTTTCATATCGATACAAGATTTAAATTTCTAGTTTTTATTTCGACAGATTCGTTGTAAAAATGGTTAAAATGAGAAATAATAATTCTGACCCACTATTCTGATTCTCAACCTCAATATTAAAACGAACTTATTAGAATTTTTCTTAGTAATTGTTTTTCAAAGAAAAAACCCTTCTAATATACGTTTTGCGAGATTTAATTTTGTCTTTTTTTGGTTATTTTGCCTTTCGAGGAGGTCAACATTAAGGAGAAATGAAGTTTGTTAAAAACTAGAATAGTAGCCAAATCACCCTCATAGTCATTTTATGTTGATATCTTTCAAAATAAACTTTTCATAGGTCCCAAAATGAATGCTAAAAATTGGGCAATTTTTTTTAAACTCGTCTAAAAAAAAGCTTCTTTTTAAGATATACTAATGTAAAATTACCCAAGTTAAATGATTCGAAATACCCTTCTAGTTTCTAAAATACTTTAGTGTATCTTCATTTTGCTTCTGACAGACACAATAACAATAGTTTTAGGGGAGTTTAACAATTTCAAACAACTAGTAATTATTGATATTTTTTTTTTTGGCAGAGGTGAATGACTCTCAGAATGACATTTTACATTTTGATTTATTGAATTCATTTTTTTTTTATCTTTCCGGTCTAATTGTCAAATAAAAACACGCAAAAACATCGGAAACATTGTATGATTTTATTGTATTAAACGAATTGTGCTGAAGAATTATTATTAAATCATATTCGAAATTCTAAAAAATGTCTTGAGAGTTACATCTTCGACTCTCAAAGATAAATTGAACAAGACTTTAACTGTCTCTCGATAGTTAAAACTGAAAGGAAAATATCCTTTTAAAAACAGCATTACGCATAAACATAAATTAAAAGGGAAGTTTGTTATCACAGCTTTTTTGAAACTAGAAAAGTAACTGAATTACGTAGTAGGGAGCCGCACAGAGGACGTTGGCAATTTTTTTTTTAAATCTCAACATGTCGACTTTTATTAAAAAATATTTTCGACATGTCGATTTTTACTCCCTTTTATTCGGCCATGTTAATTATGCCATGTTGCGCGCACCATACTCTTATTACATTACTGCTACCACAACAGGGCGCATGCAATAATTTTTATTAATGTAATAGAGTATGGTGCGCGCAACATGGCATAATTTAAACATGGCCGAATAAAACAGATTAAAAGTCGCCATATCGATAATAAAGTTGACATGTAGAGATTTAAAAAAAAATGTGCAAAAGTCCTCTGTAGGGCTCCGTAACATAGAGCATTGTCACAATAATACATTTTTATGACAGTTTGAAAAAAAAAAAAATGAACCAACTTCTAGCAGATAATATTTTTTGTAATTTTTCATTGTAAAAAAAGTTTATTTTGAAATTAACCAACATGAAAATGAACTATTGATTCCGCATTTTCTATTCAGCTGTTCATAATCGATAGCCAGTCTCAGATCAGTGCCAGTCTCTGTCGCGCCATGTCTCAGTGGTCCACACAGTTGTGTGTGTGCGAACCTTCCCGAATAATAAAAGCGAAGCAAAGAAACAATTTTTTTTTTAATATTGAAAAAAAAAAAGAAGATAAATTTATTTATAAAGCAATTTTTATTTACAACATTTTAAATGTTAAAAGTATTGACTAGAAACTTAGTAAATTAAGTTATTTGTTAATTTATGCAGTCGAGCGAGTCCCCGAAGTTCCATAACCACCACCACCACCACCAAAATTTGCTTGTTCTCAGTTAAGATCCCCATTTTATATGGCCTAGAAAACAACCAAACAATTTTAATTAAGAGTTTCATCATAGTTTTCGACCTAGAACGTTTTTTTCTCTCCGTCACTCCCCCTCTTAAAAGGTAATTTACGATAACGAAAAAGTACGACGACGAGACTCGCGAGATTTTTTTTAATTTTCCGTGCCGTTGAATCGAAATTTGGAAGGATCTCGATGAAATATGTGTGTGCGAGACTTAAAAATGTTGTTCTTACTCTGAGATGTGAAATCCACGATAGATTCCGGCATCGTTTAACGTTACGACCTTCCGACTGTCCAACGATAGTTTGATCCCTCTTTGTCGGTCGGGAGTCGCGGGAATCTCGACCAATTGAATGGAATGCGGTTGTTTGACGAAAGGTGAGAATTTCGTCAGCGGTTGCATCTGTCGTTTGTAACAGATTCCGCTAAGAAAAGAAACGAAAGACAACTATAGAATTCGTGAAATTTTTTTTTTCGTAATTATAATCAGGGGTTGCAAACAAAAAATTGTGAATTGAATTTTTTTTTGTGAACAAAAATCGTATTTTTCATTTAAATCAAAATTTTATTTAAATTAAATAGCATCATCAAAATATTATATTTTAAAACTTTTTAAACAATATTTTATTTTGAAATCTTATTCGGTAAATGTTTTATTTTATAAAATCTTAAGATATTTAAGAAAAGCTTATTTTTGGTTATTTTATTGTCGAAAAAGCGTCAACCGATCCTGGTCGGTTAGGACCCGGCAGAGTGGTCGGCAACCCCGGGCCCACTTCTGACCAGCCGTGGGCAAAACTGGGCTGACAGTGGTCAAATGTGTCCACGTTAGCCATACGTTGAGAACGGTAAAAAAAGTTACGCCCCGAGGGCGTAAACCCCCCCCCCCTGACAATTATGACTTTTTTGTGATTCTGAAGAAGCAACACTAAGGATAAATTGAAAGTGTGTTAGAAACTAGAATGGTAGCCAAATCATTTAATAGTATCTTCACGTTGATATTTTTCAAAATAAATAAATTTTGTTTATAGGCTTAAAAAAATACCAGATGAAAAATTGGGTCATTTTCAAACTCACATAAAAAGCTTATTTTAAAAGATAATCATCAACATGAAATTATTCTTCAGTCTTTGAGCTGCTACCCTTCTAGTTTCTAAAACACGCTCATTTCTCTTAAGTTGTTTTATGAATAGCTGATTTGCAAACTCTGATTTTACTGCAGTAATGAGTAATTGAAAGTATTTTTAAAAAAAAAAACTAGAACGGCAGCTGTAGCATTTGCATGTTAATATTTTTCAAAATAAACTTTAATTATAGACATAAATTTAAAAATCCGTTTTGTTTTAAATTTTGGGTCATTTTCAAAACAACATAAAAAGCTTATTTTAAAAGATATATCAACATGAAAACACCCTTAAGTGATTGAGCTAGTCTTCTAGTTTCTAAAACACATTTAAGTTTCTCTTAATTTTGTTTCTGAAAGAGATTTTAAGAGCAGCTTAATTTTTATTTAAGTCATAACTTAAAATTCCGCAACTCTGAATATAGTATCGGCCCCCTCCCCCTTTTCGTTTCTCGTACCAATATAATTTTGAACGTTCGACCAAAGCGTACGATTCTCCATCTCCGATGAAGTTGCCACAGTTTGCGCATCTAAAACATTCTGGATGAAATTTGTGTTCTCCCGCAACCTACAAGAAAAAAGAGATCGGTTTAAAAAAGGACATCCATCTCGTACGGAAGTTGCGTACTACTGGTCATCGTGTACCATGACGGGTCCCGTGATGATTTCGCTGCAGTCCTGACAAGCTTCACCATATTTGGACCAATAATCGTTCTTACAGAAAAGAAGTCCATCCTTCTCGAAATACCAGTTCGATAACGAAATGTCGCAAACGGAACATCTTTAGAGGGGAATAAAAATCCCATATTGCATATGTTACGCAAAAAAAAAACTGAACTCTTTTATTTGGTTAGTTCACATATACGAAGTGGTCGAGTTCGACTGCTCGTGATGCAAAGATGCAGCGTCTTTCGATAGCAATACACTGCAACCGCAGCCCCCACCACGGGTAGTCGTTTCCAACTTCAGAAACCACTCTTGTGAAAAGGTCGGCGTCTTTCGATACCAACACAATGTCAACCACGCCCCTCCCCCCCCCAGCCACCTGCGACAACATTCTGGAGTCGAACCCGACCACTGTGCTTGTTGTATTATCCACTATAGCTTAGTGGTTTAATGCGCGCTTTTGGTGATGAGGGGTCAATATTTTTGTGGGTTCGAAGCCCACTTATTTTAATATATTTAGTCTTTTAATATGTTCTTCAGGTAGGGTTCTGCATATGTCATGTCTTGTAAGGTGACTGAATGGACATTTATTTTGCTTTTTCCCCCCCCAGGATAGCACGACGCAGTGGCTAATGCTAAGCTCCATAGACGTTTTTTGTAAATTTTGGAAAATGCAAAAATGTCAAACGAACGTTTTTTTTAATTAAAAAACAACAATATGAAAATATTCAAATTGTTTTCAAAACTAGAATGGTAAAAGATTATGCTAAAAAATTTTTCATGAATAATATCTTAAAAAATAAACATTTTATAGTTTAATTTGAAAAATGACCCGTTTTTTTTTTTTTTGGAATTTTCCATTGAGATTTCATGAAAAACTTATTTTCGCCTTTTTTTCAACCTTTCATAAAAAGTGTATTTTGAAAGATATCATCATCGAAAAAAACTTTTAGCATAATCACCAACTATTCTAGTTTCTAAAACACTTTGAATTTCTTCATGATATTTCTCCTGCGATACGTTCACTTGAAAAATATAATTTTTTTCCGAACTTCCCGTGGAGGGAAGAGACCCTCCTATAGAACATAATAGCCACACAGGCGCGCCATCTGGGAGAACAAAAACAAAACTAACATCTATTTAGCCACAAATCAGTACAGGCATTTAGAAATCGGGATGAACACAAGTTGGCTCCGCCCTTTTTATGACGACCGGGAACTTCTAATTGGTTTGTTGTGTGGTTCGACGTTGAAAAGGGCGGAGCATGTGACGTCAGACTACATAACCAACCAATTAGAAGTTGCTGGTCGTCATAAAAAGGGCGGAGCCAACTTGTGTTTTCTCCGATTTCTAAATGCCTGTCAAATCAGTAAACCAGGTTTTCACCGCAGTTACTACGATTGTATAAAAATTCAAACTACGCGCGCTCAAACAGCCAATCAGACGCTTACATGGTTGCGTCACAGGAAGGTTACTCCGCACCCACAAACTCCGCCTCCCGTCCGATTCCAAGACGCACGTCGCGCGCGCGCCGCGAGTCAGACGGAATAAATGCAAATTGAGGAGGAGGTTAGAGAGAGTGAAAGAAATTTCACCTGAAACATTCTGTGTGCCATTCGCTTTTGAGCGCTTGGAGATATTCATCATCTTCAATGGCGTTCATACATCCAGCGCAAACTGTCACTTCGTCTGCGAAATAAGAGAAGGAATCGATCATAACGAATACGAGTACATTAAAGCAATGCAGTGGGGTCCAAAGGAGCACGGTGACAGATCAATGGCCCTTTGGACCCATCCTGTCATCGCACAATATTCAAAATAGGAATGGACTTTGGATTAGAAACATACCAACGCCAGCTTCCATGTTGGAAATTAGTGATGAGACTATCGATATAATGTATCGATATTTATGGATCGCCATTTTTACTTTTGACCTTTTCTTTTTATAAAATTTATTGGAAATGCAATATTATTTATGGTGTAATTGTTAAAGTAAGTTGCTTGCTGCTTCTCTCGTGCAAATATTTATTTTATTAAAAAATAGCAACATTTTGCAGTCGATATATCGATTCTTTTGTCGTATCGAAACGACAAGAAAAAGTCCCATCACTAGTTGGATTTACCCGGACATTTTACGTATCAGTAACATCTGCTAGGAAATACACTCGTTGCTTTCTATTTGGCGTCGTGCGTTTACTGGACTTGCAAACGCGTATGTTTGTATCGTTTTCTCGTTATGACGTACTTGGGCTGGTAACCAATCGCGTTCATTTTGGGCACCGCCCAAATATTTTCCGTGACGTAACAATTAGCTTACGAGTATGACGTGGCGTTAAAATATACGCATGATGTTAAATATTTGAAGTTGCTGTAGGAAGTACAAGTATGGCGTGTTCATCGCTTCCTTCTATGTACACAGGCTGTCATATTACGTAACCCCCCTGTTTTATAATTAAGACATTGTGTTCTTCACTTCTTGCTTCAGAACCTCGATGAAACTCTTTTTGCTAATGCCGGGTCGTGATTTGTTGAACGATAAAGAACTTGAAGGCGGTTTGGACACATGACGTCAGGTATTCAAACCAGATATATTGAAATGAAGTGCACGAACATGGCGTGTTTTTACATTCATCTGTATACTATCATGAAGCCATTTTGGATATATTCTTGTTCATACCTCAGCTCCACAATTTTAAGGGATGGGATTTGCTCACGTACTCATAGTGATGGTATTTCATTGATACTCAACGTTGTTGTCTAAAGGGGCCAATGCCATGTCAATAGTTTTGAAACCTCTATTCTTTTTGTTTTATACGTTTCTAAGAAGGATTATGGGGGTCTATATAAATAGATGATAATGTTGTAATAAAACTAAGAATATTTTGTGATATCCTTGTCTTTTATATGCCCGATATTATTAGTTTGAATTACTTTCACTTTAATGGCTCGTAAGCCCCAGGTTGAGAACCCTATAAACTTTCCTGTTAAATTATAGCCTGGGCACAGAATAAAAAGTTATAACTTATAACTTTTTGTGGCCTGGGTAAATTTTACATAGGTTTGATAATACGGTTGTCTAAACCCAGCTTCTGAGAAAGTTTTAAAATAAACTTTTTTTCTCAAAGTTTGAAACAGCCAAAAATATCTTGAAGTGAAAAACTGAAAAGTAAAGCTGTCATTAAATTCGATATCGCTTTATCGTTTCTTTTACCCTTCTAGTTTTAAAGATAAACTCATAAAATATATTTTAAAAAATCTTTTAATTTTGAAAAAAAGCTCTAAAAGAACATCTTTTAATGCATTTGCATACAAAACATATACAAATGCTATAAATAGGAATGTAAAGGTTACGTTTTTTTATACAGAAAACATTAGTCATTTGGTCCATTTTCATATTATGAAAAACAAGTTATTGCAAATAATCTACAGGTCGGTTCTACGCGATGTATGCACTTGTCACACACCTTGAACCCTTCGCACCGGGTTGCACACATCGTGTGGAACCGTTTTTATATATATCATTATTTGGAATTAATAATAGGCAGTTTCGAGAGTAAGCTCCTTGACATTCTTTATTAGATCCCTTTCGACGTCGTATACGAAAGAAGTGTTTTCGGCAAAACGGAGAACTCCGAACTCTGCTAACCGTCCCTTGAAGTTGGGATCGAGATGCATCGTAAGCAATGCTTGAACGATCTTTTGTCGAAACGATTCTTCGTACATGAAACGAAAAGAGATCGAAATTAGTTCATGCAAACAAACTTCATTAATGTTCGAGGTTGTTACTCGAGAGTCTCGTGTTGACGACGAACGGATACGCCGGCAGAGGACCCCAAGATTCGAGACGGAACAACTTTTCCTTCGTGTCCGGATGTCGGTCGATGTAACTCGTTAAACAGTTGGCATCGACCGAAGCCGCATCCACTTGTTTCTGAAGGACCATCTCGATCGAATTGATGTGAGATCCTATAGAAACGAAAGAAGTAAAATGGGTCCCCTTTCATATTGTATTTATATTTGTCAACTCAAGAATGCTTGTTGAATTATGTTAATGATACGTATTATTATTTTCTGATTGGTTGTTGGTGCTTCATAAGCCACCAGCTTTTTTTTTTTTTAAAAGACTTGTCTAGGAAAAATTATCATCAGGTTGTGGCTGTTAAGTATGTAAATAAATTCAGAGCTTCTTAAAAACTAGAAGAGTAAAAGAATCACTTAAAATAATTTTAGATGATGTTTCAAAATAAACGTTTTATGGCAGTTTGAAAATGGTTTAAATTATTTTTCCAATACATTCGGACCAAAAAAAAACAAAACCTGTTGTGAAACAGGCGTCTTTTAAAACTGGCATAAAACGTTTATTTTGAAAGATATCAATCACGAACATTGTTTGAAGCGATTCTTTTTCCTCTCAGAATTTCTAATAAACTTTTGAAATTTCTTTTCGAAGTTGCTTATACATAACAAGCAAGATAACCTTCAGGGCTAACGGATAAATTTATAGTGCTTCTCATTTAAATATTCCAACCAGTAAGCTTAAGTTGAGGCAGAAGTCAAATAGAACTCATTATATATCTAGGTGCTTTTATTAAAAATTACGACGGTTACGATGTCGATCGTAATGTTTTTAGAACGAGATATATACCAGACGGAAGGATGTTTCCGAAGAAAGTTCCGTTTTCTCCGAGATGTTTGAGCTTCTTTAAGGTCATTATGTAACCGCTTAACGAACTCGGTTTGCTGTAAGCCCATTTGCAGCCTCGTAAATCCATGAACTCTTTAGTCTCTTCTCTATATAAATGAATCGAATCACAGATTAACCACCTTCGATAGACAGTAAATTACGATTATTCTTTCGAGTAGCAGCCGATATGGCCTCCAAGAAAAGGCTACAAAGTTGTTATATATTTTGAGCCGAAGACACGAAATAACGCGAAAAAGCTATACAACTTCCTGTATATAGTGTCTAAGCAGCTGTTTATCGAAATAATTTCATAAATTACGTATAGCGACTTACCTACGATCTGCATGTACGATGACGTCCGAGAAGTATCCAACTTGTCCTTCACCTTTCGCATGAGAGTGAACCGAAGAAAGCGGCAAGAGATCGACGAATTCGTTCTTCGACTCTCTTAATTTGACGAACGAGGAACTGTTTGTAAAAGCTGAAACGATTAAAACAAATTTAAAACCAATCCCGTAAAAGGCTCGATTAGAAATTCTTTCAATTAGCGCAGCCGCTTATAGCCTCTAAGCAGGAGAGTATACAGTTTTTTATAATTTCTCTGCTTTCTGGTTATAGAAAGGCTTTGCAGCCTTAGCTTGGAAGCGAGCAGCTTCTTATCGAAAGAATGCCCCAATCAGATTTAAAAAAAAAAAAAAAAACGTTTATACCGATGTCAACTTCGTCTGACACGAATGGGTCGGCACGGTCATCTGGTGGTCCGTCCCAGCGCGATTCATACATGAGCACGGTGTGAACACCATTTAGCTTGTGTTCTAAATAATGCGCTATTGTCTCAAAGTATTCAATCGGAATTCCTGGACTCAGATAGGTGAGTAACCGTAATTTGGTTGGATTCACCGGTTGTCCTCCTCCTCCTCCTCCTGGTGCAGTAGTAGGGTTCGATTGCGTTACGGTTGCAGCCATGGTTCACACTATATCAATATAATACAATTATGTCTCGTATACTATAATTAGGAAACCGTGCAATTACATAAAACTTCAGTTTGCATCCTTTTATATCACAGAGTGCGGAGAGAGAAAAAAAAAGTTTTCAAAGTTTTTATATAAGAAGTAGACGACCTTGAGGATCAACAGCTGTTTATACTTGGACATGAACACCACGTGACGTCCGCACGAGCGTTTCACGTACAGTTCCTTTCCCCCTGCCTGTAGAGGGACAGGGTTCAAGTAGCAGCTTTACTGTCAGTCAGTTTGAAAACGACTTCATTTGTTATGAAATAGCCTCAGACACGCCCAAGACTTGCTGTTTGCAGTCATAGACATCGTGTTTATGAATGACTAAGGCAAAAAGAATTTATACTTTTTTTTGTGTAATCAAAGAGACTGATTAGAGGCTATAATTAGCCTACATTATTAATTCTGTTGTATTTTAATTCTAGAAACACTCTAGTCTCTAAGCAGCCTCTTGAAAAATTGGCCCCTCTTTCACAGACGTTGTGTTACAAGATAAACATTTTTTTTTTAAATCAAAGAGGCTGTTTAGAGGCTAGAACTAACCTACAATTTTAATATAACTGTGTTTGTATTCTAGAAGAATTCTAGCCTCAAGAGCAGCCTCCTTTTTTTTAAAAAAAAAATTGTTTTATTTATGACACTATATAGCGACGAGTACGTGGTGTGACGTGGGTGTGTTTGAGGTTAGAACACGCTGAATGTCGTCTTTTTCAAACGTAAATTGCGATTGCAATGCATTTTGACAACCTGTTGTTATATGAAATGTGTGTATTCATATCACGTATCATAGGAATGCTGTGAAGCTAGGCGCAGACGAGCCGATTTTTATGGCTAGAAAACAAAAGCTTGAAGGTCTCTTTTTAACAAAATTCATGGATACTTAAGAGACGCTAGAAATTGTTTTAGAAACTAGAAGGGTAACTCAATCACTTAAAAGTATTTTCATATTGATATCGCTTTCAAAATAAACGTTTCACAGAACAAAAATGAAAAATATCGTCTGCTAAGCGTCGTCTGCTTTAAGTTGGGTAATTTTCAAAGTGACATAAGAGGCTCATTTTGAAAGATAATAAGATGAAAATTCCAGTAAGTGATTAATTTACTCTTATAGTTTCGAAAATACAATCAAGTTTCGCTTCATTTCGCACCTGAATCAAAGAGTTCGAGAAGCGGTTATAACACTTTAAAATCACATTAAGTGACACGTTCTACACTTGGCCACACAAAAGTGGATCGTCTGCGCTTAGCATAGGTTTTAAAATATGAAACTTTCTTGTTTCAGCTTTTTTTTTTTTACAAATAGAAGCAATTTTCAGAATAAATTAAAAGTTTATTAGAAATTTAGAATAGTAGGTGACTAGTAATAAAAATACACAATCTTTAATAATAAACTTTTTATAGTTTTTAAGTTTGAAAAATCGATTATATTAATATCCTTCCATCTTCAAAGATATTAATTTTATAACTTTCAGTTTATTAAAAGGCCTAATTTTGATTTTTATCTAATAATATCTGGAACAAAGAAGTTGAATTGCTTTTTATTTGTAAATTGTAATCGAGCAAAGGTCACGACTTTGATTGGAATCTTTGGTATGTGTGATAATCAGCTCGTTTTTATTTCTACAGTGTAAAATATGCAAATTACAGAGAACAATAGGAATAGATACCCTACCATTATTATAATGAGCTAAGGTTATTTATTCTGTTATATAAAAATAGAAAAATTAAATTTAAAGGGTTTCAGAAACTAGAAAAGTAAATCATTCACTAACGAGTATTTTAATGTTGAAATTTTTAAATAAACTTTTTATGGCATTTTCATTTGATAAAAAAAAATGTGAAAAAATGTAATATTAGCCTTTTTGAAATTGAATAAAATGTTTATTTTATAATATGTCGTCTTAAAATTATTCAGAAATGATGACGTTGCTCTTCTAGTTTCTGGAACACTTTGAAGTGATTCTTTAATTTTATCTACAAAATGCATAATACTCAAATTTTATGAGAATTTTTGACATTCAAATAGATAAAAAGAGGTGCATTTGAAAACAAGTAAGTAAGTGTCAGTGAAATTTAGCCTCAAATATACACTGCCTTGTTCACGCACTCATAGATGATATGTTTTAATAGTTTAGGGACAGCTTATTTACGAGCTTTGATTATTCTGTCTTTCAGCAACAAAATGAAGTGAAACTAGAAAGTGTTTTAGAAACTAGAAGGGTATTTTCATGTTGATATCTTTCAAAATAAACTTTTTATTGGCAAAAATTAAAAAAAATTATCGTCTGCTAAGCATCATCTGCTTACATGTGGGTCACTTTGAAACTCACATAAAAAACTGATTTTGAAAGACGCCATTATCAAAATAACCTTAAGTGATTAAGTTACCTTTCTAGTTTCTAAAACACATTCAATTTTCTCTTCATTCTGCACCTGAAAAACAGAATAATGAGAGTTCACCTTACGCTGAAAAACCTTCAAGTGGGTGCATTTCAAAACAGTACTCGGGTTAGTGAAAATTAGCCTCAAATACACCCAAGATTGTTCACGCACTCATAGACGGTATGCGTTGAAAAAACAAAGAGACTGCCTATGAGTATTGAGCGCATGAATATATGTGATTGACGTAAATTGAGGCTATATTTCGTAACAAACATGATTGTGTTCGACTGAATCCAAATGATAAAAGCCGCCATATTAGTGCAACCCTAGGATTTCTTTGCGATTCATGTGTATGTGCCTCATTGTAAGAAACTTGTGACGTCAGAGAGATTAACGAAATATTTAACATTGTGTCATTTTTTTTTAAATGAAAAAGGGTAATAACATATTTTTTTTCAAAAATTTAAACAAAGGGTTTCTGCCATTCTTATGTTGTTTCAACTTTTGTAACAGAAAAAAAATGCCACAATCCTTATTTATTTGTCACTCCTTCTGACGTCACGAGCTTCGGCAAGTATAATTATAACAGGCAAGTGTAACCAGCACTAGTTTTACGTTTGCTCCGCCCTTTTATAAGCGTCATCAATTTCTAATTGGTTGACATTTAATCTGACGCTCATAAAAGAGCGGAGCAAACGAAATGCTAGTACTGGTTACACTTGCCTGTTAATTATATATATAGTCTGGTAACATACTGCCATCTAGTGGTGTATGTGTTGGTTTGTGGGTTTTTTTTTCCGCATCGTCATTTCGTAACAACCCGAGTTGTGTGTGTTTGTATTCCGCGAGTGCTTGAGAACGGATTTCGATGATTCGATCCTCATTTTTTATCAGTCGTTTGTTTATATTGAGTGACAATCTGTTCGCTTTGTTATACAACTCTTTATATTTTCAATTGATTCATAAGTTTTATTTATAAAAGATATGCAATTGAACATGTGTTTGTATTGAAAGTGGGGAAACACAAAAAGAATTTCTGTACTTCTTTCTGCTTTTCATTTCTCGTCTTTTTTTTTTCTTCTTCTCCAGAAAACCTGGTGATCTTGAGAAGACGCCAAACCAGAGGTAAGTTTTACTGGTTTTTTTTTCACCTTCCTTTTTATTCTTTACTTTTTATGACGGAAATATATTTGTTGAACTCTTCTGCTTTTGCAGACGTTTTTTTTTTTTCCTTTGCATTTTTGTAATGTGAATAACATCGTACAGATTTCAGATAATAACCGCTTAACCGGTTCGTTTTAGCTCCGGTTTTTAGACTTATTATTTTTGATTAAAAGATATCGGTTAGCTTTAATTTGGAGTCAAATGGAATGGGTTTTGATGCTAAAAAAAGAAGAGGATTTCATAGGCTCCAATCGACGTTAGTGGTAACATTTTAGGCGGGAAAATTAAATTCTAAGTTGTTTTTTTTTAACCAGATTTTCCTAAAAACAAAATAATTGGGATCGGAAAACCCTAAAACGCAGAAATTGCAGAAAACGCAGAAAATTACATAGAAGGACCCAATTCAATGTGAAATTGCAGAAACTTAATTAACATGACCCAACTTAATGAGTTTCTGCAATTTCACACTGATTTGGGTTGTTTTAAATACGTTTCTGCATGTTCTGCATTTTCTGCAATTTCCCATTAATTTTGAGGTCTCCCTAAAACGCAGAAACTACAGAAACTTACTTAACATGAGCCAACTTAATGAGTTTCTGCATTTTCACATTGATTTGGGTCCAGTTTCTGCGTTTTCTGCAATTTCTGCGTTTTCTGCAATTTCTGCAATTTCTGCGTTTTCTGCAATTTCTGCGTTTTAGGTTTTTCCGAGAAATCGTAAAACCGGATTGTTATCGCGTAGTTCAGTTTCGCATTTTAGAACTGTCATTATCTTTTAACGTGGCTGAGTAGATCTTTATTTTTGTTTTCGTCTCTCCGGATGGCGCCACTGTAGTGGCTATTATTATGGTCTATAGGAGGGTCTCTTTCCCTTCCACCCACGGTTTTGAGAAAATATGTTTTTCAAGCAAAATAGTCTTTCAGAAAAAAATATTACGAAAAAATTCAAAGTGTTTTAGAAACTAGACTATTTGGTGATAATGGTAAAACTTCTTTCATGTTGACATCTTTCAAAAGAAACGTTTTATGACAGTTTGAAAAAAAAAAACGGTGAAAGTAGTTTTTCATAAAATATTAATGGAAAAACCCTAAAACGGATCATTTTTTCAAACTGAACTATAAATTTGTTTATTTTTTAAGATATTGCCTGAGATATTGCCCATTGCCTACACAGTCTCCTCTTGCATAAGAGGCTGTTCAGTTGCTAATTGAAAGAATAACCCAAACTAGGGATGGGACATCCGGATCCTCGAATCCCGCGCGAATCTTGAAAAATATTTGAGATTCGAAAACACGATTCTTCGCGCTTTTTTCGTCTTTTTGAATCTTTTGAATTCTAACCTTAAAAAAATCTGCTAAAAACTTTGGTAAAATTAGTTTTAACTCCATTGACGTCCAATAGAAGCGTTCACTAACAAAAAAAAACCGGATTGCAGTTTCGGTGGTTGGACCCGGATCACCAATGGATCACTTTGTGGCGACCCCCTGAGTGAAGCCACACTTGTTTTCTAATTATTAATAATTTAATATTTAATATTATTTTATTTATTTGTATCTTCTTAATGAATAATACAGGATTCTGATATTGAAGGATTCGAGGGATTAGGTAGAGAAACGATTAGGATTCGGATTCGAGAAACTTTTAGGATTCGGATTGGAGAAAATTTAGGATTCGTCTCACCTTTACATCTATTCGTATCTTCTTAATGAATACTATAGGATTGTTATAGGAAGGATTCGAGATTTGGGAGGATTGAGAACCTTTTGGGATTCGAAATTCCGATTGGAGAAAATTTAATATTCGTCCCACCTCTAACCCAAACACTTTAGAGTTTGCGGCTTCACGCTGACCATTTTGTAAGCGTACCTTTGTGCTGCCACAAAGTGGTTGATGCTGTTTGCTTTCAAACGGAAACACCATTTCAAAGAATATAGTCTTGATATCGTTGCAATACGGTGGTCGTCTCCTGTGGCAGGACTCGAAACACTCTTCGCCACTGTGGTTCAAGACATAGTATAACTGTGGCTGTGGTTCATGTGAACATCCATTTTGTAATGCTAAAAAAAACAAACAATTTTAAGTCACAGGCAAGTAAAAACAGTAAGATACAGTCGTTTGCTCCGCCCCTTTTGCGAGGGCAGGCAACTTCTTATTGGTTTATGTGGTCTGACGTCACATGCCCCGCCCTATTCAATTTAGAATTGGTTGATATTTGGTCTGACGCTCATAACAGGGCGGGGCAAACGACTGCTGTATCTCTCTGTCTTTACATGCCTGTGTTTAAGTCGCGACACAAAGTGATTCGTATGAAGCGGATCTTTATGGTTGAACAAATTCTAAACAAATTAAGCCGAGAAAGAAAAAAAAAGAGATTCAAATGATTGAATCCGTTCATTAGGCGATTAAATCGATTCCTCGTGTCTTCGTTGAAACTGGTTTGTCCAACAGTTGTTGTTGCTGTTGGTGTCGGGTTCATTAGAGGTCAATTACTCTTGTCTTGTGTGTTACAGTGAGTGTGAAAATTACTAATTAAGTTTCTCCATTTAATTTATAATTATTTTTAGCAGCTTTTTGTTTGTAATTGATATGAACTTTGGTTGTTGAACCTTTTTTTTTCTTCTTCATCAGATTTGTTGTGATCCCAACTTTTGTTTAGAAATTTCTCTCTCTTTCTCTCTCTCTCTCTCTCTCTCTCTCTCTCACACACAGTAAAGTTTCATGAGTCACGACACTAATGACATTTTTCAGTTACATTTCAGTAAATAATTCACAATGACACGGTCATAATTTATGCAAATTAGTCGTTAGAAACACGTTCCTGATTAAAATCAGATGAATTTCTCTTTAGAATAAAATCTAGACATCAGATTGTTGTTCTTAAGGCCTTTCTAGAGCTCGATAAAAAGATCTCTGAAAAAAAAAAACATCTGAAAGCATAAATTCCACTTAATAATTTGAATAATTATAATAGGCTGCCAATGGTATGATGGAAAATTGAATCAAGGTCAAAGTACTATCTAAAAACTATCATTTCAGAGTATAAAATACAAAATACTCTGAAATAATATTGAAAACATTATTTCAGAAAACTCTGAAATTGAAATAGAACTCTTAAATATACATAACGGAAAACAAGAAAAAAAAGTCATAATTTGTAGCTAGATGTTGCTGAATTACATAAGAGTAATTATAATTTTCAGAAGTCTTTTACAGAGTTCTGTTCATTGAGCTCTAGCAAGGTCTTTAAGCTAGGTCCACCTGAACCTTACAAAACAGAAACTCAAGTGTTTCTAGACAAATTGGCGACAATTCTGAAACATTTGTGTTTTGCTTTGTCTGCAAATTTCGCAAGTCCGTAACCATCAAAAGGTTTTTGTTTTGTCTCGGTATTGTAACACCCTGCAGCATTTCGTCTTTTTGTCGCTCCCCTAGCTTGAGGGTCCCTGGGAACTCAAGGGACGTACTTCCGTTCCTTCCCTCCCTCTTGGAAACCCCAAAGCTCTTGAACACATCCTGGTTCCGGTATCGGTGGATGGATACCCATCGATGTATGGTCCCTAGGGCGTGGGTACACGGACCGTACACCTGTGAAGATGTACACAGGCCCTAGGTATAAAAGACCATGGTTCGATATATTCTTTGATGTCGAAACATGAAATAACTCATTCAATGGTCCAGTGGCGAAAGCACGCCACACTTGCTGCAACTCTTCTCTGTCCATTGTATTGTAATGGTTGGGTACAATAAATATGTAATCGTCAATCTACATTCGTCTCGCCTGTTCTATGATTCCTTTTCCAGCATTGATGATACCACGGAATATCATAGAGAACGACTCCGGCACCAGTCTGGACTCTGGTTGTATTACACCAGATCTCGAAGTGAATAGCGGTATCCGCTCGAACTAAGAGATTCTACACTTGAGCCCCGTAACAAGAGCTCTACATTGTTACAGTATTATGTAGCAGTTTGTCAACTCTGTCTGGGCAGTGTGGACAGTTAGTATTAAAACAACAAAACAGTTGCTTAGTTTACGTAGGAGACAGCTATAGAAACACAAAACAAAACTCAAATTTGTTTGTGTTGTGTAGCATATTTGTTGTGAGTACTATTACAATTGTTTCAGTTTTGTTTTTGTTTTCAGAAACTGCTTTTTTTGGCGTTTTTGTTGTGTTTTTATGTCTCAAACTCATGTTGAACTTTTGACAGCTGTTTTTCATTTGTGTGGAAAAGTTGGTTTGAAATTTGGACAGGCAATTAGAAATCGGGACAAACAGAAGTTGGCTCCGCCCTTTTTTATGACGACCGGCAACTTCTAATTGGTTGGTTATGTAGTCTGACGTCACATGCTCCGCCCTTTACAACGTCGAACCACACAACAAACCAATTAGAAGTTCCCGGTCGTCATAAAAAGTTTGTCCCGATTTCTAATTTGCTTGTGAAATTTGGTGTTTGACAACACTGTCATTGATTTGAGTGGTACAGTGTTGCCAGATACCTGATCTAAAAATGTGTAATAAATGGATTCGCTAAGTGAGTTGTTTCATTCCGATGTTGTTCTGATTTAAAATGACAGGGATTTGTTGTGTGTGTGTGTGTGGGATATGAATTATTCGTATCCGTATATTAATAACTTTTTTCGGGCTTTTATTTCGATTCGTTTCACTTTGAATTTTGAGCGTGTTTTCGGTGGGGGGGGGGGGAGGTGGAGGTCCTTTTTTTTCTATTTTATTTTTCAATTCTGTTTTATGTTTCTATTTAAGAATTCGTAACATGTTTTATTGATGTAAAATAAAAAAAATGCACCTGCGTAATAATAATAGCAGCAGCAATTTCATCATAGTTGTATGAAAAATGCAATATGAATCTGAAATACAATAACCTCTAACAAGACCCCCACCCTAATCTCCTTTTTATTATTGTACAACCTTAGACTATTACGTTCCTGAATTGGCAACTTCTCATCTTCTCCATGTCATGGCTTTGCATGACTGCTGTAAAGCCTCGTTTTCACGGTGGCGATAGTTCTATCGTGAGAGAGTAGCTGTCATGAAAGTTGCGATAGTTCACTCTCTCATGATAGCAATTGTCTACATGCCTTTGAAGTAACGTGATAATTCTGTCACATGACAGTGTGACGTCTACTCTTCACAGATATCCTTTAGATATCCTTTTCTCTCTCTCCAGAAGCCAAATTTCCCTGCAAAGTGGATATTTCCCTACAAAGCGGTCACACAACAAACTATTACTATCGCGACAGTACTGTCAACTATCTAGTCAAACGAGATAGTTGGTCTAGTGCTATCGCAACAGTGTGATAGTCACTTATGTGGTCTGTACGATGATAGTTCTCGCGATAGTTGCTGCTCTCATGACAGCAACTATCGTGAAAACTATCATCGTGAAAACGGGGCTTAAGGCGGAAGTACTGACAGAAGCGAGGCTAGCTCTGTCTGGTGGTATTATCTGTACGTAAAATCTTGGCAAAAGTCTCGTTTTGTTTTCTGTTAGACCTTCTGATAGGTAATAGTCTTAAATATAATTATACACCCTCTATAGCTACCAAATTAACTCCTCCTAAACGTGACTTCAGGTCGAAATTTAATTTATCATATTCCTGCTAGAGGCGCTGTTTCGAAAACGCCGCCGCATATCTGTCGAACACAGAGGGGAGTTGCCAGTCCAGGAAGGTAATAGTCTAAGGCACAACAACCAAAAAGAAACCGGTATCGAGACACTTCACCTAAAGTTATTCACCTAAAAGACAGTTCACCTAAACCTTTTCACCTAATGAACATTAACCTAAAGTTAGTCTAAAACGTTTTCATCTAAAAACATATAACCTAATACTATTTTACCTCAATTTGTTCACCTAAACTAAATTTCACCTAAACATTTTTCTCTAAACCTTTCATCTAAACAAATTCATCTAAAGATTTTTCTTCTAAACCATTTCATCTAAACAAACTCGTCAATTCCGAACTTGCATGAAACGTGAATAAGACTGTTGGAGTGATTTTGAAGCTCCCTTTCTAGTTTCTAAAACACTTTCAAGATTCTCTCATGAAAGACACACGAATATCTGTAGTTTGAGGGTTATAACTTATAACATGCTATTACAACTGATTTTCGAACTCATGATAATATGGTGTCTTTCAGGAGCCCTGATTAAGAGAAAAAAGTAGAAATTGTCTTAGAAACTAGAAGGGGTAACTCAATCACTTTCAGGACATTTTCATGTTGATATCTTTCAAAATAAACATTTTATAGACAAATTTTTTAAAAAAATATCGTCTATTGCTTAAAGTTGTATTATTTTTAAACTCACATAAAAAAAGTTTATTTTGAAAGATATCAACCTGAAAATCCCCTTAAATGATTGAGCTGTCCTTCTAGTTTATAAAAAAATCATTCTAGTTTCTCTTAATTTTGCATCTGAAAGGCAAATAATAATAATAATCAACAGTTCGAGAGGCGTTTTTACAGCTTTAAAAGCCAGCTTAACAGGTCTACTGTTTTTATTCCGGAATACACTCTCTGTTCATAATGGGTTCAAAGTAGGAAGTTCTCGCATTTCGGCCAAAGTTATTTAATTGAAAAGTAGTACATTAGAGCTAATAATGTACTGTTAAGTACAGAACACTCATTTCGTTGTGTTCTTTTTCTGAAATTACAACTACTGTATATTTCCAGAAAGCATTGTATAATGAACTAATAATATTGTAAGTGCGCGACTTTTGTTGTGCTTTTTTTTTACTCGTCTCGGTCAATGGACAAAAAACAATTTTATTTATTTACTACTGCAACCGTAACGACAGTAAGCAATGTTGTAATGCTCTGTTTATGTTGATGTCTACAAAAGTTACAGAAAAGTAGTTAAGTCAAAATGACGTCAAACGGATTTGAATTAACCGTTTAGCCGTTATTTACCAACCAACACTTGATGAACCCCTCTGTCGCTCATCACGTAAATAATTGTTTGCAACGTTATTCGTACCTCTATAAAACGGAAAAAAAAATTGGAACCACAGGATTCAGTTGTCAATCTGCGGAATCAATCAATCTGCAGATAGCCTAGGCAATCTGCAAAACCACCAAACTGCCAGTGAATTTGCAAAATTCAATACATGTGTGGTGTTGAACATGGTGTTGAATTTTGCAGATTCACTTGCAGAGGTTGGTTGTTTTGCAGATTGCCTGATTCCGCAGATTGACAGTACTATGTACACATGTGGGTCTTTTTTTTTTGTTGATCCGGCCCACCTAGCATTTTTAATATCCTAATGTGGCCCTCTGCTCAGTAAGTTTGGGGATCCTTACTGCCTCCTACTACACTATTTTAGTTATCGACTGATATTCTTTTCACAGGTAGTTAGAAATAGGAGAAAACTTCAGTTGGCTCCGCCCTTGTTATGACTACCGGCAACTTCTAATTGGCTGGTTATGTTGTCTAACGTTGAAAAGGGGCGGAGCATGTGACGTCAGACTACGTAACCAACTAATTAGAAGTTGCCGGTCGTCATAACAAGGATGGAACCAACTGAAATTCTTCCCGATTTCTAACTGCCTGTCTCATTTCAACCAAGCTTGTCGCAGTTTTCAAACGTCTGTTGCAGCAGAATGTCCTATAGTGTGTTCGTCGTAGTACTTTAGACGTTTTCGAATGTAACTAAACATAACAATGTCATAGTAGCTTCCGGTACATTGTTATTTATTAATCTAGAAGGGCGTTCTTTTATTTTAAGTTTTTCATTTAATTTTTAAATGAATTTATTCATTTTAGGCTCAATTGTTTAAGTTAAAAAAAAGAGTTCCGTTTTTCATTTTTGACATAGTGAACTGGTTTTTTTTTTGTCTTGTTTTTTTTTGGTGCCATTGCCACTCCTGTCTTGTCTTGTGGTCAAACTGTAATTCATAAAAAAAACCAGTTGGCCTTTTAACTTGGCCTAGAAAAAACACGCATGTTTAACTGTAAAAAGATGCATCGAATTGGTTTTTCTCTCTTCTGGACACAACTTCCAAGAAGGCTACAAAAGGGAGAAAATGACGCCAAAAAGTTGCTTTTTATACCTTGTACACACATGAATTGAAATTAAATGTGTTTAGGTAAATTATACGGAATCCAATTAAGGACATGAACCAAATAAAAATTGACTTTAATTATTAATATTTTTAATTGAAATACTAAATCAGTATTTTGTCAATAGTTTATCTGATTATATTTCAGTATTAACTCAATATTTTCAGATTATTAACTGAATAAATTGAATTCGACATATTGTTTGTTTGCCCTTCACAGGGCTCTGTAGAACACGTTTATTATTTAAATGCATTTAAATTATCAGCTGTGTGTACTAGGTATTAGTTTTTCAACATTAGGGCTGGTTCACACATACAGAAAGAGAAATAAACAAAATGAATAAATTTTCAGCTCTTATTTCTGCTTGTCTTTTGTGTTGAAGTATTCTCATATCTGTTGCATACCTTTTAATTGAACATGAAAGGACGTTAGTGCGACAGTGGACCCGGTCTGATAAGATCACGGGTGCCGGATATGGTTGATGGGACCAGATGACCAATATATGGCATTCTTAAAAGCTTCGTATACATTTGAATACGAACAAGGAGTTTTGAGGCAATTCGAACGGCCTCAGATCGGCATGCCGATTTGCTGCAAATCTGAGCCACTCGAGTGTCGGTTTTTCAAAGGAAATTCGTTTGGCCGTATCGACGGCACATGCCTCGACTCGAGGCCGTTGGTTCGCTGTATACATACAAACCAAGTTACCACCAGTTTGGTGAACATCCATATTTGCAACTTGGTGGAAAAATAGAAGACACGTGGCGTCCACCTATGATAGTGTGAATAGGCGGGAAGGTCCACGTGTCTTCTATTTTTCCACCAAGTTGAAATTTTCCAAAAGTTCAAATTTTCAGTCCAGTGGAAACCAGGCCTAAGAATAGGTTATTTTTTCAAATTTCATTTCAAATTCAGATGTAATTTGAGGGTGCCATCAATTCAGATTTTTTTAAAAAATAAATTTGACATATTTTATTTTAAATATTTAAATATTTGTGAAATATTTTAATGAAATGAAATATTTCACGTGAAATATTTCAATGGTACATCACTAGTTTTTAAAAATGAAATTTTGACAGCATTATAATAATAATAATTATTTTTATTTTGATGTTTGCTCTCCACATCACCAATTCATGAATTGGGAATAAGAAAGTGAAAGAAAAAAAGGCGACGTGCTTTTTATTTCCCTGGAGATTTCGCTGTCTCTGTATTATCATCATCACCATCATCTAGATCTATCTGAGCTGGTCTTTTTTCTGTGTGTCAAAACAGGAGACACAGAACACACAAATTACACTACATATAACAGAGCTTAGGCACACACCTCCGAATATGACATAAAATACATAGAATTACGATATATAGACCAAGATATGTGACAGGCATTTAGAAATCGGGAAGAACTTCAGTTGGCTCCGCCCTTGTTATGACGAACGCAACTTCTACTGCTCCTCCGCCCTTTTCAACGTCGAACCACACAACAAACCAATTAGAACTTGCCGATCGTCATAAAAAGGGCGAAGCCAACTGAAGTTCTTCCCGATTTCTAAATGTCTGTAGATACATGTTTAATAATTGTATGGATGATGGAGGTAGCTCAACTAAGAGCAGCTCTCTGTCTATGGATCAATTGGATCATATGTTGATCATAGGTGAATGTAGGCGCTAGATGGCGCCACCTCTACATAGTGCTAAAGTTCTTCATAGGTACGTCACGATCCAATGATTCTAAGACCCCCCCCCCCCCCCTCCCCCAGCCATCTGTAGCCAGCTTCAGAATCGGTTGCAGTTGAGAGCATGTTCTCTCCGTAACTTCACTTTTATGCAATGGTCGTCTTTCCTCGTTGGGAAATGAGAAACTAAACATGATTTCATTTATTCACGATAATTTTCAATTATTTTAACTTATTGATTTTATTAATTATTATCTTAAAATTGAACTACTAAATCAATATTTTGTCAATAGTTAATATAAATTATATTTAAGTATTAACTCAAAATTTTGAGATTATTAACTGAATAAATTGAATTTGACATATGGCTCGTTTGTCCTTCATGGGACTCTGTAGAACACATTTATTATTTAAATGCATTTAAACTATCAGGTGTGTACTAGGTATAAACCTGGTTTAAACCAGTGGCCCAGTGGGCTGTGCTAAATAAGTAAAACCTGGGGTTTTACCAACAATTCCGCACGACCTGAGCCTCCCGGATAAATACGATGCGAATTTATTGCAGCGTATTTGTCCGTCACCGCATGACCTGAGGTCGTTCGTATTGCCTTGGATCGACGTACACAATATAAAGCATTTGTGTTTTCTCACACAGGCAGTTAGAAATCGGTGAGAACTTTAGTTGGCTCCGCCCTTTTTATGACGAACGGCAACTTCTAATTGGTTTGTTGTGTGGTTCGACGCTGAAAAGGGGCGGAGCATGTGACGTCAGACTACATAACCAACCAATTAGAAGTTGCCGGTCGTCGTAACAAGAGCGAAGCCAACTGAAGTTCTCCCCGATTTCTAACTGCCTGTTTTTTTTCACCCTTTCCAGTTCGGCGTTCGTTCTAATATGAGTACCCACCTGTCAGGTACTTTCAAAGCAACACACCTAGGCGTTATCGAATGCACCCACACACTGAGAATATAAGCACAGACTTGGAATATTTTTTTCATTATGATTTTTGTCGGATTTCTCTCTCTCTCTCTCTCTCTCTCTCTCTCTCTCTCTCTCTCTCTAAATTTAGACCAATATAGGCTTATATCTGTGTGTGTGTGAACTACTGAAGAAGGAATCTTTTCATTTTGATATTCGTTCGTTCGTTCTGTGTCGCTGTGGAGCTGTCAATTTGAAACGGCAAAAAGTACCGACGACGACATAACTTAATAATAATAATAACGAAATGTAAAATAAATTGGAAAGAAGCATCATCCACATCACATCACTCTTTATGAATATAAATTTTTATGAAAATTTATGATGAGGATTCCTATTTTTCATATTAAATAAAAGTTCTTTCAATTTAAAGCTGACTAGATTCTAAAAAGAAAAAAATATAAAGGGAGTCGACGCAATTTACAAACATCAGAACAGATTTCATTAAAAGAAAAGTCAAGTTGCGAGAGCGGAGGTTGGGGGGGGGAGGAGACAAGTGGGTCACTTGAAAGGCTCAGGTGGGCCACAGAAAAGTTCTAAGTGAATTTTAGTAAAAAAAAGCCTCCTGTTAGGTAGGCGTTTTTTTTTTTACTTAAAAACGTGATTTGAAATCAATTCCTGAATTTTTTTCTATGCTGCTTTTTGAAAGTAAATAGTTCCTTTGCCACAGGCCCTCTGAGCTGCTTGCAAAGTAATTATTCAAATTCAAAATATTAATTCGCGTTTAATTCGCGTTCATGTCACAAATGAATTCGAGTGAGTTCAGTGATGTGCCGATAGTCAAAAATAAACTATGGCTAGCACTATCGATAGTATTTTACAGGACCGATATAGTATCGATAGTCACTTCACTATCGATAGTTTTCAACTTTTCCCGATTGGTGGAAATATTTTTTTACAAAACCCACTTAAAACTGAAAAGCTGTTCATTTTTGAAGATAAATTCTTGTTGATCTGAAAAATGAAAATAAATGCTTTTAGGGGATATTTATTACAAATAATGAAAAGATTTAAATCTTAGAGGGTTGCATATACCCTGTAAGTTCCATAGTATACTCACTCAATACTCACCAGTGCCCCGCCTTTTATGAGCGTCATACCAAATATCAACCAATTAAAAATTGAACAGGGGGGGACATGTGACGTCAGACCAAATATAAAACCAATTACAAGTTGCTGTTCTTCATAAAAGGGCGGTGCAAACGACTGTATTTTGCTATGCTTAAATGCCTGTGGATTTTTTAAACTATCGATAGTTCGCAAAACTATCGATAGAACTATCGATTGCTAAACCACTCGATAGTTTGACTATCAAGTAGTCGACTATCGCGATAGTATTCCTATTCATATCGCTATCGGAACATCACTAAGTGAGTTGACCAACTCACTTGGCTCGTGTAAACCCAGCATAAAACCATCCTCAACAACATAGGCCAAAAGGGCATTTTTGTTGAGTAGTAATTTTTGTACAAAAAACTTCGTTCACGATTACCTGATGAATCAGTAAATGCTTTCTTGTTTTCCTAAAAGCTTATTTATCTACGAAAATTACAACTACTTAAAAATAATAAAAACTTTGTTCGATTATGATTGAGTGTTTATATTAGAGGTGGGACGAATCCGAATCCTAAAAGGTTCTCGAATCTCTCATATAAGAATCCTATAGTTATTATTCATTAAGAAGAAACAAATAAATGAAATAATATTAAATATTAAAAATCAAAGTGTGGCTTCACTCAGGGTCGCCACAAGGTGTGATCCATTGATGATCCGAATAACCACCGAATTAGCAACAATCGCCGGTTTTTTCGAATCCTTCAATATCAGAATCCTGTATTATTCATTAAGAAGATACAAATAAATAAAATAATATTAAATATTAAATTATTAATAATTAGAAAACAAGTGTGGCTTCACTCAGGGTCGCCACAAAGTGATCCATTGGTGATCCGGGTCCAACCACCAAAACTGCAATCCGGTTTTTTTTTTGTTAGTGAACGCTTCTATTGGACGTCAATAGAGTTGAAACTAATTTGACCAAAGTTTTTAACAGTTTTTTTAAGGTTAGGATTCGAAAGATTCGAAAAGACCAAAAAAAAAAAGCGCGAAGATTCGAGTTTTCGAATATCTCGAATATTTTTCAAGATTCGCGGGATTCGAGGATTTGAATTCACCCATTCCTAGTTTTTACTAAAAATTTTAAAATACAAAACCAAAAAATTGCAGTTTCTCCAAACTCCTATACAGAGTGTTACAAAAAAAAAACCAAACCGTAACCCATAATTAACATGCATTCTCTATAATTTTGTGTTACTTTTTGAACGCGCTGTAGTTATCATCAATAATATAGCAAAATCAGCAAAATGAAAATTTTTCGTTATTTATTTATTTATTTTTTTTTTGCACTTGAATGCAGTTTGTTTTTTTCTTCTATTTAAATAAAAATTTTGCTGACGGTGAATAGAAGAGGGGAAATAATAATAAAAAAAAGTTGGCTAATGATTCCGGATTAATTTTCTCACGCAATATACAACTCATTAGTTTAACTTTTTCCAGTTGAGTGAAAAAAGAGGATAATAATAAAGATGCTTTTTTACGCCAACCAAAAAAAAAAAATGTTCTCTCTATTATTATGGCTTAGTTTTATTCCGACATTTTGTTTTTTTCTTCCTTTTTATCTGTTTCTCTCTTTCTCTCTCTCTTAAATAAATATTATATAAATTTCTCTCGTTTTCTGAAGAAACCAAAAAAAAAGAAGAAGAGAATGAAAAGATCGATGAGAAATAGATTTTCTTTTCCTTTTCTTTTTATTAGATATCTTTTTTTTTTGGTGGTTGTTGTTGTTGTTGTATTTCGAATTCGAATATATCAAAATAAATAAATAGTCATTTGTGCGTATTTTTTTTTCTGACGTAATTTTAAGTCTTTAGCATTTCAAATGAAAGAAAAAAATTGAGCTTATTTCTATAGTTTTTTAAAATAACAAATTACGTTACGGTCTTTTTTTTTTGTTATTATATATATACAACAATTGTTACTATTGAATATGAGAAAAGGGAAAGGGGTGAATTGTGCAATGACAATTGTGCTTATTCTCGCTTTTGAACTGAAAAAGCAGCTGAAATGATTACGAGCGGAAATCTTCCGAGTTTTATTCGGAGTTGACGCCAATCTGGAAAACCGGAAACACGCCAGTTTATTGAAAATCAAGAAAAACTCGCAAAACTCAGGGTGTTTAGGGAAAATGAAGAAAAACCCGGAAAACTCAGGGTGTTTAGGGAAAATGAAGAAAAACCCGGAAAACTCAGGGTGTTTAGGGAAAATGAAGAAAAACCCGGAAAACTCAGGGTGTTTAGGGAAAGTGAAGAAAAACTCGGGGAAATATTTGGAAAACTTAAGATGAACCCAAAAAACTCGGGGTATTTTGGGAAAATGAAGAGAAGCAACCTGAAAAACTTAGGGAATTTATGGAAAAATTGAGAAAAACCCGGAAAACTTAGGTTGTTTAGGGAAAATGAAGAAAAACCCGGAAAATTTAGGTTGTTTAGGGAAATTGAAGAAAACTTAGGGTGTTTAGGGAAAATGAAGCAACCTAGAATTTATGGAAAAATTGAGAAAAAGCTCGAAAACTGCAGGTATTTAGGGAAAGTGAAGGAAAAACTCAAGATATTTTATGGAAATGGAAAAAAAAAAAACCCGGGAAAACTCAAGATATTTTTGAAAAATCTGGAAAAACCGCAGGGAATTTATGGAAAAGTCAATTAAAACTCAGTGTGTATTCATGGAAAATAAAAAAACCGGGAAAACTCAAGAAATTTCTGGAATATAAAGAAAAACCCAGAACAATCAGAATTTAACATTTCTTAAATGCATCCAATTTCCAAACTGTTACAGCGTCATTCCATGGACCGAGCGTTTTGTGACGTTGTATACGAGGGAAAAATAACATTATTTAAAAAGGAATCCTTTTAATTGGCGTCATTTTGACGTTATAGCCACATTTTTTGTTGTGATACTCGCTTTTATATTAAAAAAAAGGTCTAAAAAGTAAGAAAAAACAAGATGTAAATCCCCTCTTGTTGGTGTGTAGTGGTTAGTGTCCCAGGCAACTGAGGCTATGGTAATGTTGGTCATGGGTTCTCAATCCCCATGCAGTGAGTTATATTTTCAAATATATTTCAGAAGGAGGTGGGGACAAACAAACAAATTATCAAGTTAAATTAAAAGTGAGTAATAAAAAGAAAAACTGCGGTAGAGAATATGAAATCTTAAGATAGGAATACCGAAATCGCAAATAAGAATGAGGAAAGAGAAAATGAAATAGGAGGGGGAATAAAGAAAACTGAAATAACAATTAGAACAAAGAAGCGAGGAAAAAAATGTTAATTTGCTAAAAGGTTGCTTTGTTTGCCATAATTTTTTATAAATGAAAGGAAAACCAGATGAAATTTTAAAATACTTTTTTTTTTTAAAAAAATGTAAATTACCGGTATTTCAGTTGAATTGCACATTCAACTGAATTTTCTTTTTAGTGCGTTTTGACCCTGGAAAAGTCAGCCAAGTGCAACCAGAAGGGAATGATAATTAAGGCCAAAACCCTTTATATGCAAATCAAAATTCATAAATGTGCAAATTGGTTTTTCTTTTAGACATTTTTCATTTTAGCCCCCCCCCCCCCCACAGTTAAAATTGCAAAATATGGGGGAAAATTGTTCTTTTTCTGCAAATAAAATAATGCATCATAGTTTATAGCAAAAACACGAGTAAATTTCTCAATAATTGAGAAGCAATAACGTAAAATGCAAAATCAAATCGATTTAGCTTTTTTAGATTTTTTTTTCTGATCAAAGAAGTATTTTTATTTAAAAGAAATAGGCGAATTTATGAAATTGACAAAGGTCACGTGACAGGCAGTTAGAAATAGGTCAAAACTTCAGTTGGCTCCGCCCTTGTTATGACGACTGGCAACTTCTAATTGGTTGGTTATGAAGTCTGACGTCACATGCTCCGCCCTTTTCAACGTCAGACTACATAACCAGCCAATTTTTAGTTGCCAGTCGTCATAACAAGGGCGGAGTCAACTGAAGTTCTGGCCGATTTCTAACTGCCTGTGTCACGTGTGTTCTATTTTTCACCAGTTGAAAATTTTGCCCCAACGTGAAAATTTCAACTTTTAGAAAATTTCAACTGGTGAAAACTGGAACACACGTGGCTCCCGTCCATTCACTGTATAATAGACAAAGGCCACGTTTATTTTATTTTTCAAAAGTTTAAATTTTCAAAAAGTTCAAATTTTCACCCCAGTGGAAACAAGGCCTTGAGGTGCAAAATTAAGAGAAACTTGAAACTATTTTAGAAAAACCATTGGAAGGGGACGCAAAATCAAAATATGTATAAAGCAGCCACTTGATAATGCAATAGATATGCGTGACGCGTATTTGAACGCGCGTCATTGCCTTTAAAGCGGAGAGGAATGTGTGCGCACTAAATTAATGGCATTTTATCAATGAGTTCATTATAAAGACTGTGGCCCATTGTAAATTTTCAAGAACACAACAAAGACGCGCTTACAATCTGGTGTGTTTGTTGTAGTTATAGTTTATGTTCGCAAATTCTTGTCATTCATTGTTTATTTGACAGCTTCTCGAGCTTTCGAACACTGATGCCGCGTGTCGTATTTTTTTTTTCTTTTTGCGTTATTTTTAGCCCCTATGTTTTGTGAACAGTTGCGAAACAGCGTTTCAGAACGATTTTGTTTCGAAAAAAATTATGCAGCATTTACAGAATGTAAAAGCCATTCTTGCGGCAATTATGAGCGAATCTTAGGCCAGGCGTAAATAATAATGTGGATCGCTGCTGGTTCTTGTGTCACACAACTTTGGTATTTGACATTATTCTGAAAAAAAAAACAAGGACCAGAATGCCAGGAAGTGGTTATCTGTTCTGCTGCAGATAACCACTTTTGCTGACTGAAACAGAGTGGTGGCGCTGGTGCAAAAACAGGCGTTTGGATCCAGCACAAGAAATTCATTTGCGTTATGAGCATCAGGCCAAATATCAACCAATTAGAAATTGCCGTTCCTTATAAAAGAGCGGGGCAAAAGGTATTTCTTGTGCTGAATCCAATTGCCTGTGGTGCCAGGTGTCGTGCTGCCAACAGGCCTTAAAAGTGCCTATCTTAAAGATGGAGCCGCACATATGGCACATTCCCACTAGGCTGGTTGCTTTGGGTTCACACTTGCCCAGTCACCGCTGGTATTAGCAGTGCAAGTCATCCAATCACCGTCTTGCAAAAACACAAAATCTAACAACCAACCAACCAAGCAGCGGAGTTTCTACTACCTACTAGTGCCACTACTAGCGACAAAAGGGTTCACACTATCTGGTAGCACACTGGTAGCAGTAGGAAAGGAGTCACATGACCAGCTGGCATCTGCTAAAGTTGGACATGTTCAACTTCACCAGCCACTGTTAGAATCACTAGCGTGCTGGAGAAAGCAGCTGCTGGTAGCAGTTCAGACTATCCTGCTAGAGGGGCTACAACCAGTCAGCAGCTGGTAAACCAGCCTAGTGTGAATGCGCCTGTACACTTTCACACGCTTGGGACGTGGATTGATTGATTGTCAAAGATGGGCTGGGAAAAGTGGTCGGCATGTGACCGAAAAACGACCATTCGACAACTTTCCAGCTGGCAGTCGACTCGAGTGATCAGTTTCAGCCACATGTGGACCACTTTTTTTTTAAGCACGCCATGTCGACCACTTAAAGTCGCTCGTACGTGTGAACCTCCTTTAATGTAGTTTGGTATCTTTGATACACTTTTTAAACCGTTCATTTTTTCTTTTTCTTGTGCACATTGTTTTAGTCTCAAGTAGTGGTTTTATACTGTAGGAGTTTTCAAACGCCTTATGCAAACTGTCGTCTAGAGAGGCTCAGTAGTGTACTATTTTGGTGGAGTTATTGAAGTCATTTAGACGAATGGGACATAACGTTTTTTAACATTAGGAGCTATTGAGACACATTTTTGGTGGCCGTTTTTTCTTTCGTAATAAACAAACGGGAGAAAGAAAAAAAAAAGATTACTTTTCATCTTGCATTCATCTTTTTTATATATTTTTCTCTTCTTAGATGATTTATTTTTATCATGTCTCGTCACACTTAATATAGTGTTTTTCATGTCGTCTTCCTACTTTTTTGGGGTCTTAACTGAACAAAAGAACTACTTCTTCTTCCATAAGTCTCAAGTTTTTCCTTTTCTTTTCTCTCATTCTCTCTCTCTCTATTCATCTTTTTCTTCCATCATTTTTTTGATCCCATCTGAATGTTTTCGTCTTTTATTTGGACGCTTCTTAAGCAAGAGCGCCATTTGTTTGTTTTTTCTCTTATTTTTTGTTGTTATTCGACGTAGCTGAAATCGATTAAGTAAATATTCTTACTTTCTTTAAGAAGGAAAAAAGTTTGTCTAAAGCCTGATTCACAATCGAGCAGTGAAGTTGCTTCAAAAAGTCGCATCTGCATCTTTCTAAAGCCGCTATTACACTAGCAACTTTTAATACAATAAAATGTGCAATGTGACATTGTAACTTCCTTGTTTATAGTGTGATAGGACATGCAACTTGATAAAACTTTCCTTTTAACTAGTTTCTCATTGAGTTGCACATGTTCAACTTTGAGAGACTTTTCAAGTAAACTTTCTGACAAACAACCAATCAGACCGTTTGTCGGAAATGACATATGTAACATTGAACGAATTCCCCGTTTCATGACTTCCGGTTTATGAACTCCCTGTTAGTTGATCCCAATATGGACACAAACCAAGGGGGCAGACATTGAAGAAAATCATGTACGAGTTTCACCTAAAATTCACAGCAGAATCGTGTGGATGGTAAGTCATTTTACTTTTTAGCTGCATTTTACTTGGATATCCAGAATAGAATTGAAATTTTAAAATTCAGTGAAACGTGGATTAAAAGTAAAATGGCGTCCGATACCGTACGAGATTCATCCGAATGTGTCTGCCCCTTGACTTAAACGAAGTTTTGAAAACTTGATTGGCAACTAAGTTGCATATTGTGATATAGAAGTTTATTACAAAGTTCTAGTTGCAAGTCACATCACAGGTTGCATTACAAGTTGAATTGCATTGGAGGTTGCTAGTGTAATACCGGCTTAAAGCCCCCATCGTGATCACTAGCAACTTGTGATGTGACTTGCAACTAGAACTTTGTGATAAACTTCTATATCACACATGAAATTAGTTTTACAATCGGGTTCCAATCAAGTTTTCAAAACTTCTTTTGTGTCCACGTTGTGGAAGCCAATTATGATCAGCTAACAGGAAGGTTCTAAACCGGAAGTCATGAAACTGGATGTTCAGTAAAAGTTTTGATGTCTATCATACAGCGTGATTGGTTGTTTTGTTTATCAGAATAGTTTCATAAAAAGTCTCTCAGAAGTTGAACATGTGAACTTCAATGAGACTTGAGTCTCACACTAGTTGAAAGTTTTATGAAGTTGCATGTCATATCACAGCTATAAACAAAGAAGTTGCATGTCACATTGCAAGTTTTATTGCATCAAAAGTTATCTAGTGTGAATAGGTGCTTAAATGCTTGCAAAGATGTTTGCAGCTAAATATAGCTTTAAAGCTGCGTTTATACAAGGCCAGTTTATAGGCAGGTTCGACTGGTTTCGTGTGGACTGTGAGCACTGGACTAATTTTTCGAGCAGGTTGCGACTGGCCTGGCCAAGTAGGTCGACTTACCCGACGATGAGTAGGTTTTGAACCAGTTGGTCGAGTCAGTGGCTTCCCACACCACCATTTTTCTTGTCTGGCGCTTCATCTGGCGTCATGTGGGAATGGTCTCTGGGACATTCACAAATTAGTAATCAGTGAAACAGACGCCAGTCGCGAACCTGCTTATCGGCTGGCCTCGTGTAAACGTGGCTTAAATGCTTCCAATGTTAGCTTCAAGGGATTGAGGTGCCATATACAGCTTTGCGCTTAGTACACCTACAATCACCTAGAAGCAAAATCGCATTTTTGTGTTTTTGTCTCGAACTCATGTTGTTGCACTTTTGTAAGTTTGTTGGCTTGATATGGACCCGGCTTTATATTTTTTGTTTGTGTTTGCTTGTGTTTCAGCATGTGTAAACCATCCTTTATGATGACGAACATTTGTCAGCTCTTTCTAATAATGAAGCACTTAGCAACAAAATAATAGTTTCAAGAGTGTGATTAATTTTTATTGTGAGAGCTTCTTGATAATTAATTAATTAATTAATTAATTAGTGAAAATCAATGGTATTTGATTAAAAAAAAAGATGGCTGCCAAAATAAATGAAATAAATTTTATTTGTGTTGTTTTTCATGTAATTTTTTTTCTTTTTCTGTTTTTGAAAATTGAAAAAAAAAAAATTTTCTCTCTGTTATAGAAAGAACAGCAATTTATTTAATTCGTTTTGATTCTTTTGAAATCCAAACAAATAAATTTTTCTTAATTCACTCAAGCAGCAGCAATTTTTCTTGTTTTCTTGAGCAAGAAAACACACAAAAAAAAAGAAGAAACCCTTTTATTGTGACACCTAGATTATTTCTTGAATGTTCTTTTTTTTTGGGGGGGGGGGGGGGGGGGGTTTGTCGTTACGATGATTATATTTCTTTGAAATCTTTCCTATTTTTGTTGTTGTATTTCTTGAGTATCATTTCTTAAGAAGTTCTTTTCCTTTTTTTTTTTTTCGAGAGAGACTTGGAAAAGAAGAAATTTCAATTTCAGTTAATGGTCCAATCATTGAGTTCTTTTGAGAAATCTTTCCATCTTCTTCTTCTTACTTTTCTCATTCAAGTCTCTCTCTTGAAACATCTGAAAATGGGGCTTCCAAACTTAAGCTCTTTGGATGTTTTTTTTTTATTATTGTTGTTGTGTCTGTTGCTTAGCAGCTCAGTGGTCACTTGTGGTCACTTTTTTTTTTTTTTTTGACTATTTTTCAATTGTAAGGCCATTTCACTTGTCTACTGTTGTTTGGGTTTTTCATTTCCCCCCTTCAATACCCCCCACCTCTTTGGTTCTGATTCGTTTAATTAGTGTTTAATATTGAACGGAAATATTATCAAAAAAAAAAAGGTTAACGGGTAAAAAGCTTCTTAAAGATAATCCAGATTATTTTCTGTCATTAAAAAACCAGCTTCCAATAATATTGAATTGTGAAAGCTTATGATTTGTTTGTTTGTTGATATTTAATACAATGATTGATGATGAATGGAGGGAGAGTTTGGAGGGAGAATCAACTCAGAAGATCTCAGTTTGTTAACTTTCTTAGTAATATTGATTGAGTTTAATTTGGGGGTATCTTTTAAAAAGTGTGTAAACACACATACCCTCGAACTCTGGTGGTGATTTTTGTCGTTAAGGAGGCTAAAATTTTTTAGAGAAACTTGAAACTAGTTGCTGCTTATAAGGTGGGTTTATACAGCATGGAGCAAAATTAACTATCTACTGCAAGCATGTCAAACTCGCGGCCCACAACGAATATCTTTGTGGCCCAGCAGCCCCTGTCAGATCCAGGATTACTGACATTCAACTTGGGTCAGTTTTGAAAGTAATCACTGCGAACAAGATTTCTCCCGAAGTAGGAAAGATTGTAGCGGTCCACCTGTTAACAAGCATTCGTATTCCCATATTAAGAGCCTAGGTATAGCGTTTATTTCAAAATTTCTCCGAATGTAGGCGCTGCGATCGTTGTTGATTGAAAAACGGTTTTTTAACGTTTTTTTTCTCCCGGTTCGAAGTCACATAATAAATAATAGAATAATAATTTCGCGTGCTAACCTTATAAAAAGGAAACATGGTGAAGCCAATAGATTAATGCACGTGCTAATTCATTTTACGTCCACAAAGAGTTTACTTTGAAAGATACCAACATGAAAATTCGATTTAATCATTCGCCTACCATTCTAGTTACTAACACACACTTGAAATTTCTCATAACTTACAAACAACATTTTCCAAACTTAAACCAGTTTTAATTATGTTTACATTGTTTAAAAAAAAGTTAATAAAGATTATCCAGATCATTTTGACCATATTTACCAGGAGATATTTTACAAACCTGATTTTGTTTAACTGTGGTTTTGACAAGCATGGAATAATATATTGTGATTATTTTTTTTCGCGATGTTTATAATAACGATTGAAATGCAATTCCGATTTGAATTCGTTTTTTTTTCTTTTTCAAAGGTATGTTTGGTTTACAACAGAAGACGCCTAAATATTGATTTCACTTTTAAACAGAAAATCGACTTATTTTTTTTTTTTTGCTCTCCTTCTATATTTTGTCAATAGTTATGTTTAAAACATGGTTTATTTTTCTTATGAAAACTTGAAGAGATAAATTTCACTAGAAGAACAGGAGGGAGAGTGACTTTCCGCTTTAGATAAACGGATGTAAGTGACCGGAAGTTGACCTGTCTGAATATATTTTCTATTGAATCGATAAATTTATTTTAGAAATTCGATTTTCAGAAGAAAAAAAAACTTTTTTATTGATAAAAATACAGAATGTACAGAGAAAAAAAAAGTATGAGCTCTTATGTGACCCAAGGGCCCTATTCCACATAACTACTAGAGTAATAAATTACAAGTGACAAGTAAATATGGTCTAATAAGATTGAGTTCCACATAGAAACGGACGCCACCCTGTAGATTTCAATAATTACAACTACTACAAGTTTCCGCTACAATGGCGTCACAGGAGGGCAAAATGTTGACAGGCATCTGGAGACACTGCTCCATGATTTTTTTTGGCTCCGCCTTTTTATGAATGTCTGACCAAAATATCAACCAATTAAAAATAAAAAAGGGCTGGGTATGTGACATCAGATCCAGTAGCAAACCAATTAGAAATTGATGACGCTCATAAAAGGGTGGAGCCAAAGACATTTTGAAGCTGTCAACAGATGCCTGTAAATGTTGTTTTTGAGCAACAACATTTTGCCACCGGTCGTTGGCGATTGTTTATGGTCAATTTGATTTTGACCAATAGGAATGCAGTATTTTATTTTTGCAGCATATAAAACCCGCTCTTCAGATAATCAATAGTATAATAAACATTTATTGAATTTAAAATATAATGATAAAAAGTTAGGATTCTAAAGACGAAAAAGCGCGACGATTCGAGTTTTCGAATCGCGAATATTTGTTTTCAAGATTTGCGGGATTCGAATGGCCCATCAACACTTTTGATGTTTACCGCCTTGCGAACAATGGGCCATGGAATACTTTGCGAAATTTGCAGACAAAACAAAAGTTGCAAGAAATTATATATATATTAACCCCCGTCTGTCTTTGTTTCCTTCCTTCATTCCCTGTATGTGTAACGCTCTACAGACAAGCACAAAAACCTTGAAGCACGTCGGAATTTATATAAATTTAAATGAATCGGTTTTTTCTCATGGTCAACTTTATGTTGCGTTCTCCCGATCCAAGAACCCAAACAATAATAAGGACAGGCAAGTAAAGACAGTAAGATACAGTCGTTTTCCTCGCACCTTTGATGAGGACCGGCAACTTCTAATTTGGTTTGTTATGTGGTCTGACGTCACATGCCCAATCCTTTTTAATTTCCAGTTGGTTGATATTTGGTCTGATGCTCATAAAAGGGCGGGGCAAACAACTGTCGCTTCCTGTCTTTACATGCCTGTAACAATATTAAGGTGCTTAGAGAAAATGCAAGCGGTCAAGACGAATTACTTCATGACAACCGGACATTCACACAAAATTAAACTAGATGCTCCCGTCATTTATGACGGGTTACCCCAGTAGTGTTTTAATATTTGTCGCGAGAAACACTTTTGAGTTTCTGTTTTGTTTGTGTTTTGTCAGCTTGATGTGATATCCTGCCTTAGCACTGATGAGTTGTGGTCAATTTGAAGAAAGAAAAATAAAAACAAGAGAGGGGAGGACAAGGGGTCACTTTTGAGTGTCTTCTGTTGTTGTTTATCAAATCGAAATCCAGAATTCCATGTTCGATATGTTTGTTTATTATTGGGTGGTTCTTGTTTCATGACTTGTAATTAAGGAAAAAGCTTTTTTCTTTCATCCATAATTTTTCTAACTCAAATTCAAGAATTAAACTTTGCACTGGAAAATCAACTTTTGAACCCTCTGAACAGCCTTCCAATATTTAAAATACCTGTTTTATTGATTATTTTTAAAAGATGTTGGAACCTTGTTCTAAGGGTTGTAGTTGAAGTTGAAATGCCGTGTTTTCTGTCTTGAATTTGGTCCTTTTTTTGTTTCTCTCTCTCTCTCTCTCTCTCTCTCTCTCCATTCATCTTCTATTTATTTGTTTAATTTAATGTTTGGTTCATAGGATATAATATGGTTGAAACTCACGCAACTTTGTCATTTTTTTGTTGTTGTTGATCATATTTCTGTTTTTTTCTTTTAGCTAACAAATTAGTTTTTATTGAGGAAATAAAAAGGAAAATATTTTCCACTCCAAATGAGTTCTAATTTCATGTCTGATTTTTATGTTTCTGTTATTTTTTTCTGCTGTCAACTTGTTTTGTTTTTTTCTTTTGAATGTGGGTTTTATACTCCAAACTTTGCTAAGATATATGCAAGCTTTGAAGCTCCTAAAAATTACAGGCATTTAGATTAGAAATCGGGGAAAACACAAGTTGGCTCCGCCCTTTTTATTACGACCGACCGGGAACTTCTAATTGGTTGGTTATGTAGTCTGACGTCACATGCTCCGCTCTTTTCAACATCGAACCACACAACAAACCAATTAGAAGTTACCGGTTGTCATAAAAAAGGCGGAGCCAACTTGTGTTCGTCACAATTTCAAAATGATTGTCCAAAGCTTAGCTTGTTCATAGAAAAATGTGATCTTGCAAGGTTTACGATATTTTCTAACCTTTATACACATATATAAAACAGATACATAAAACAATAGAACCCTTCCCCTTCTTCTGGGAGAAAAAAGGTGTGACTTTTTTCACCCCATTTGCGTATCCATTTTTTGATTGGTGCTTTGAGTTGCTAAGCTTTGAAAAGTTGAACAATTTCAAAGCTAGCTTCATGCTCTGGCAAAGGCAAAAACCTGAAGCCCTGACGTCATTTTTGAAGCTTCGCAGGCTGCTTTGCCACTTAGCAAGGGAGTATAAACCAACCCTAATACCTAGTACACACACCTGATAATTTAAATGCATTTAAATAATAAACGTGTTCTACAGAGCCCCATGAAGAACAAACGAACAATATGTCGAATTCAATTTATTGAAATTTTATTCAGTTAATAATCTGAAAATATTGAGTTAATACTTAAATATAATTAATAAACTATTGATATTGATTTATTATTTCAATTTAAAACATTAATAATAAGGTCAATTTTTATTTTGTTCATGTCCTTAACTGGATTCCGTATAATTCACCTAAACACATTTAATCTCAATTTATTTAACTCGCGTGTGTACAAGGTATAAGGGATTAAAAAGCGGAATTCGAGAGAGGAATGGGAAAGTTTGTGTTGAGAAGATGGGGTGGGGAGTGGTCGCTAGAGGTCACTTTCTCTGAAAAAAAAAGTGTTTTCTGCTAATAGATCTAGTAATAGTTTTCTGCTAGAATTCATCTTGTGGTCAGTTTTAAGTGTCGTTGGTGGTGATTTATGGTCACTTCCATTAACTAAATAGAAATGGCAATGTCCAATGATGGTTTTATTTTGACATAATCATCTAGTGGGTGTTTTTATGCCTGAGTCTCACAAGCGTGAAAAAAATAAAGCGGAAGCCTTAACCTGCTCGAGTGTGTGCCAGTCTTATAGGCGTTTGGATCTAGCACATAACTAATTCGTTTGCCCCGCCCTTTTATGAGCGTCAGACCAAATATCGGCCAATTAGAAATCGCCGTTCCTCTATCGTCACGCTAATAGGGCGGAGCAAATGAATAGGATGTGCTGGATCCAATTTGCCTGTTACCAGAGTCTAATACCTGGTACACATACCTGATAATTTAAATGCATTTAAATAATAAACGTGTTCTACAGAGCCCTGTGAAGGACAAACGAACAATATGTTGTCGAATTCAATTTATTCAATTAATAATCTGAAAATATTGAGATTAATACTTAAATATATAAACTAATGACAAAATATTGATTTACTATTTGAATTTAAAATATTAATAATTAAAATCAATTTTTATTTGGTTCTTGTCCTTAACTGGATTCCGTATAATTCACCTAAACACGTTTAATTTGAATTCATTTAACTCATGTGTGTACAAAGTATTATTAGCATAAGAAATGTCGGGTTCGGTTAAAGCTACTGAAAAACTAGTTCAAGCACTCTAATATGGTGCGAGCATGCGCATTGCCGTCTATCGTTTACTCATATTAGGCAAATTCTGTTTTCAGTTAGCTTTTTTTTCTGCCAGTGGAAAACTGGCTTAAATATAATTGATTAATTTCCTGTTTGTTTTGGTTTTATGAACTGCTGATTTTTCGTATTTTGGTTTATTCCGCATTTCAGAAGAAGCAACACTTAAATAGAAATCGAAAATGTGTTAGAAACTAGAATGGGGTAGCTGAATCACTATATTTCTGTGTTGATATCTTTCAAAATAAACTTTTTATAGACGAAAAAAATGAATAAATTATCTACTGCTTTAAAATTGAATCATTTTATATCTGTCATAAAAAGCTTATTTTGAAAAATATTAATACGAAAAATATCATTAAGTGGTTTGAGGTACCTCTTCTAGTTTCTAAAAAAAAACGCATTCAAGTTTCTGTTTATTTTGCAATTGAAGGACAGAATAATCAAGAGTTTGAAAGAAGAGGCGTATTTATAATCAACTTAATGTGGATGTAGCTGCTTTAAGAAGAAAGAAGCACTTAAAGATTGTGTCATTTATTCATTATGTAAAATTGATGAAGTTTATTAAGATTAATTAGGATTATAATATGAACAGAAGGAAGGAAGACCTACTGGGGTATATATAGAGAGAGAGAGAGCTCTAGAGGAAGCTGTGAAAGGTTTCTTTTAATCAGCAAATAGAAAATGAATTTTTCTGTCTTGTTCGATTTTCCATTTTCATGTTTACTATATTTGCGTAATTTAATATTCGAACTTCCGAAAATGTGATTAAAAATGAAATACGGCATTTTTTTTTAAAAAAAGGCGGGTTTTATACTTTTTTTTAATTTCCTACTTTAAACCAAGATACATTTATAAAGTTAAATGAGCTTCATGTTAGAAGAAAAAAACCCGCCAAAAGTTACTGAAGAATCGTCTGCTTTCTGAAGCGAGAAAAATGCTAAAACAGGCAGTTAATTATGGCCAGCACACAGGCACACAGGTAATTAAAAATGGGGACAAACAGAAGTTGGCTCCACCCTTTTTATGACGACCGGCAACTTCTAATTGGTTTGTTGTGTGGTTCGACGTTGAAAGGGGCGGAGCATGTGACGTCAGACTACATAACCAACCAATTAGAAGTTGCCGGTCGTCATAAAAAGGGCGGATCCAACTTCTGTTTGTCCCTATTTCTAATTGCCTGTGGCCAGCACTAACTTTTCGTTTGCTCCGCCCCTTTTATGAGCAGCAGACCAATTAACTAACCAATTAGAAATTGATGACGCTTTATAAAAAGGCGGGGCAAACGAAAAGTTAGTGTAAGGCACACTTGCCTGTTGGCTATATATTTATTTTGTTTTCATCCTCCAGATGGTGCGCCTGCATGACTATTATGTTCTATGACCTGCGTTTTTTTTTTTAAAAAAATTATATTTTTCAGGCGAACGTTTTTCAGAAGAAACATTGCGAACAAATTCAAGTGTGTTTAGAAACTGGAATAGTTGGTGATAATGCTGAAAGTTTTTTCATGATGATATCTTTCAAAATAAACTTTTTATGACAGTTTTGAAAAAAGGGTGAAAATAGTTTTTCATGAAATGAATGTCAATTTCAAACTGAACTATAAAATTGTTTAACATAATCTTTTACCATTCTAGTTTTGAATATAATTTGAATTTTCTTTATAATGTTTCCAAAAAAAAAATAGTTCATTTGACTTTTTTGCGTCGAAATTTTACAAAAACGTCTATTGAGCTTAGCATTATAGCCACTGCAGTGGCGCCGTCTGGAGAGACAAAAGCAAAATAAATATCTATTCAACTGCCTTAATGAATAGCTGAGTTTTGGAACTCTTGATTAAGAAAAGCTTATTTTGAAAGATAACATAAAAATATCCTTTAAAGGTGGGTCTTACACGAGTCAAGTGAGTTGATCAGCTCGCGTAAATTTATGGGGCGCCGTTCATGGCAAGAATACTACGAATTAGTGATATCACGAATAGGGTTTTACGCGAGATAATGTAAGTTGATCAGCTCACTTGACTCGTGTAAACCCACCTTAAAGCCTCGTTTTCACGGCGATAGTTCTTTCGTGAAAGTAGCTGTCATGAAAGTTGCGATAGTTCACTCTCATGATAGCAACTGTCTACATGTCTTGAAGTAACCTGATAGTTGTGTCACATGACAGTGCGACGTCTACTTCACAGTCAACAACAGTGTTGCCTCTCTCTCTTCCCCTCCAGAAGCCAAATTTCCCTACAAAGTGGACAATTCCCTACAAAGTAGTCACTCAACAACTATTGCTATTGCGACAGTACTATCAACTATCTAGTCAAACGAGATAGTTGTGATAGTGCTATATCGCAACAGTGTGATAGTGACTGTCATGTGGTCTTCACGATGGTAGTTCTCGTGATATAGTTCCTCTCATGACAGGAACTATCGTGAAAACTATCACCGTGAAAACGAGGCTTTAGTGATTGAGCTACCCTTCTCGTTTTTAAAATACTTTCAAGTTTCTCTTCATTTTGCAAACTGAAAGACGGAAATAATCAGAAAATCTCAAAAAAAAGCTTTAAAAAAATCTATATTCTATAAAAAAAATAGCCGGAAAAATTTAAAAAATGATTTGAATGCCGTTGAAAAGGGCTCGAAAAAATGACGAGAAAGAGATGGAAATATGATGAGAGAAACAGATATAATGTAGCAGAAAAAAAAGCTAGAAAAAAAACAGATGGAGAGAAATATTATGTAAAATGTATTTTAATATAATTATAATTTGCATAAATTATTTAATATTTAATGTGTTTCTAAATTTGTCTCTTGTTTGTGAAAAAGGTGTGTGGGTTTTAGAGTTATCTCATATTTAACGTAATTATGTCGCGATCATCATCATCATAATAATTTTAGATAGTAAAATAGTTCCTGTTGTTTTTTAGGGTTTTCTTTAGGCGTGGGTTAATGGTGATGATGATGATGATGATGGTGATGGTGGTGGGGTTTGGTTAGAGATTAGTAGGACTCGAATTTTTATGCAATAACATAAGCATACGTTTCTCAATCTCTGGCCCTCAAGAGCCAATTGTGAAGTAACAATCACCATTTAGATCATCCAACAATTATGTTTTTTGTTCAATGAAAAACACCTGTTTAGAGGCTAGAACATATACTGTTCTACTGAGAAAATAAACTGCAGTTAAAAAAGTTAACCACAGTTAAAAAAGCTAACCACAGTTAAAAAGTTAACCACAGTTAAAAAAGTTAACCACAGTTAAAAAGTTAACCACAGTTAAAAAGTTAACCACAGTTAAAAAGTTAACCACAGTTAAAAAGTTAACCACAGTTAAAAAGTTAACCACAGTTAAAAAGTTAACCACAGTTAAAAAAGTTAACCACAGTTAAAAAAGTTAACAACAGTTGTTGAAATAAATGTGGTTAGATTGCAGACCCCCCTTCCCCCAGGGTTCGAATATCCCGGTTGGATTACGGTAGTTGGTGTCAGGCAGTGCAGCCGGTCATAAAACACATCTCGTCCAATTCCGGGCCAAATGGCCCGTCCTAATCTCTCATCTTTCATCGTCGTCATTGACCCGATCCCTCACTGTGCGGAACGTGGTTCAAGGAAAGAAGAAAGAGTGTGGTTACATTAACTAACTATGGTTAAATTGCTGAACAATGGAGTTAACTAAACTGCATTGACACAATGACAGGCAATTAGAAATCGGGACAAACAGAAGTTGGCTCCGCCTTTTTGATGACGACTGGTAACTTCTAATTGGTTTGTTGTGTGGTTCGACGTTGAAAAGGTCGGAGCATGTGACGTCAGACTACATAACCAACCAATTAGAAGTTGCTGGTCGTCATAAAAAGGACGGCGCCAACTTCTGTTTGTCCCGATTTCTAATTGCCTGTGACACAATGTAGTTTAACCAGACTATTGAATGGTTAGATATAGAGGTCTGACGAATCCTAGATTTTTTCAAATCCGAAACCTAAAAGTTTCTCTAATTCTTCGAATCTCCCAAATCTCGAATCTTTCATATAAGTATCATATATTTTTATTCGTTAAGAAGATACAAATAATATTGAATATTTAATTATTAATAATAAAAAATACAAGTGTGACACTCAAGGTCGCCACAAGGTGATATTGGTTATCCGTGTACCACCGAAATTACAACAATCACCGGTTTTTTGTTAGTGAACGCTTCTGTTGGACGTCAATGGAGTTAAAAGTAATTTTACCAAAGTTTTTAACAGTTTTTTTTTAACGGTTAAAGTTCAAAATATTCGAAAAGACGAAAAAAAGCGCGAAGATTCGAGTTTTCGAATCTTGAATATTTTTTTTCAAGATTTGTGGGATTCGAGGATTCGAATAGCCCATCCCTATAAGTTAGAAACATCCCTTCCTAGGTTCAAAATCAAATTTGACCAAAATTGACTGAATAAGGAGTCAGAATTTCAAAAAATACACAACTGTTGTGAAACCGAATAGGAAGTGAAACAAAACCATTTAACCACAAGTGTTTTAACAGGTGTGCAGTTACAGTAACTATAATTTTGTTTATATTATAAGTGCAGTTATTTTTTGTAGTTGAAACGATTTATTAGATGACTATTTGATAGGTAACCAGACACATCTAGCCTCTAAACCAGCCTTTTTTTTATTAAAAAAAAGCTTAATTGCAGTTGCTCTAATGATGATGATTAGATCTACTTCATAATTGACACTTGAGGCTACAAATTGAGAAATATTTGTGCGATATTTCATAAAAATTCAAGCCCTAGAGATTAATTTCTACTAAACAGTTTTTTTTTTTAATTTAAAAAAAAAACGATGCATTTTCGTTTCGTTTCAGCTGTTTTTATTGACTCGTCTATTTTAGATCCTGTCATTAAAAAGAATAATTCTTTTTAATGACAGGAAACAAAATAAGAATCGATTATTATTGAAGCCGACGACAAAAAAGGAGTTATAAAGTTCTATATAGAATAATAAGCTCATTTATATTAGATGCGACACTTTTTTTAATTGTCGCTCAAAAGTCTCAACAAAAAGAAACGGGGATTCAATTCCATGACGACCGAAAATACATTTTCGAATCTTCAGAACGAAAAAAAAAAAAAAAAACTCCACCGTTTTATATTACCAAAGGGTTTTTTAAACTCATCGGTAAAGCCTGGTTTTTCCTAAGGTAGCGGTACCATAATATGACGGTAAATGACGTCACAGAAAACCGTTTTCATAAATCTGTCAAGAGCGGATGGTGCTTACCGTTTGAGAGAAGACCACGGCCATTGACATCCATAAAAACGGTCTTTTACCGTCATATTACGGCTGCTGTTTACGGTATCGTTTTGTTATTAAAACCGGGCTTAAATGACGTCACAAAAAACCGTTCTCATAGATGGAAATGGATGTGGTTTTCTCAAGAGCGGTGGTGCTTACCGTTTGAGAGAAGACCACAGCCATTTACATCTATAAAAACGGTTTTTTTTGTGACGTCATTTACCGTCAAATGACGGCCGCTGTTTACGGTACCACTTTTTTAGGAAAACCAGGCTTAAATGACGTCACGAAAAACCGTTTTCATATATGTAAATGAATGTGGTTTTCTTGAAAGTATAGTAAGTACCAACGCTCTCGAGAAAAATACAGCCATTTACATTTATGAAAACGGTTTTTTGTGACGTCATTTAACGTCAAATTACGGCCGCTGTTTACGGTACCGTTTTTTTTTAGGAAAACCAGGCTTAAATGACGTCAAAAAAAACCGTTCTCATAGATGGAAATGGATGTGGCTTTGTCGGGAGTGGTGGAGCTTACCGCTTTCAAGAAAACCACACCCATTTACATCTATGAAAACGGTTTTTGTGACGTCATTTACCGTCATATTATGGTAACGCTATTTTAGAAAACTCAGGCTTTATTTTAATCGTTGCGTTGATTGAGATAGAAATGTTGACACAGTGTTGCGACACAATGTTGTGGTCCTTGGCACACACAGGCGACTTTTGAAAACCTTTTTGACGACAAAAGAAGTCGAAAGTTTTTTTTTTTTGCGGAAACACACCAACATTGGGACACAGACGACTTTTAACTGTTTGCCAAGGTTTTCGGTTTTTGTTGTTGATAGAAAATGTATTGCGACGACAGTCCCAGTGACCCTCGACTTTATTTTGTCGCCACAAAGTCTGTCAAAAGTCGCCTGTGTGCCAAGCGCCTAAGATGGTTTAAATACATGTATGAACAGCTGATTTTCGAACTCTTGAAATCTGTATTATATGAAAGGAAAACCTAAACTTCACTGCAAAACACCGAAGTGTTCATTGATTGTCCCCAAATGAACTTGTAATCCCCACTTCAATCACCACAAAACATCACGTTTTCAAACTTAACAACACTTAAGGTGGTTTTGAAGTGTGAACGACTCGCAAACTCTTGATTATTTGTGTTTTTCAGGAGCAAAATTAATAAAAACTAGAAAGTTTGTGATGTTGATGCTGCTGTTACCGGTACCTTGGAGGTAGCGGTGACAGCAGCATCAACAGCAGCATTGAATTTTCCGAGTTGCCAAGTTTTCTGGAGTCTAATGATCTAAGGTTGACCTGCCCCCGTTACAAGACAACTCGATTAACCCCGCCCCTCCCTCCCCCCCTAAAAACGCTATAAATTTAATGATTTTTCAAAATTGCAAACAATCTGAAACATTAAATATCTAATTTTCAATGACTGCTTTAAAAAAAAATTTGGCCAAAACTCAAACCCCGAACAATGTTGACATGAAAAGCACTAAAACGTCTCCTCACGAGGGACTCGGTTAACCTCAGAAGCACCAAACGTTGAAAATGTTCAAATGTAATAAGAGAAAATACATATAAAACGGCCATAAATCATAAAGTTGTTTAAGTGCTCAGAAAAGCTTTGAAGTGGTTTCAGAAGGATTCGATATTAGCCTCAAAAAACCCTCATAAATTCGAGGAGTTTTAAAAATTGCTAAAGAAAAAATGTATTTAAATAAACGAGCCAAAAATCAAGCCCTGAAAAAACATTAAAAGGCCTCAGAGGGCTCGATTGACTAGCTTTTGGAGCCCTGAAAAGTACTAAAATGGTCTCAAGAGGACTCAATGAGTCCTAGAAGCCATTATTAAGGCTTTAAACCTTTAAAGCTGACAAAACACAAACATAGCCAGAGTTGTGCTGGGAAAATAATTTGGCCCTGGCATTATTTTATACTTGATTGACAATATTTTTTTGAAAAAAAAAAACCGGCCCAATTGAATACTAGCCCTTCCCCGAGCTGCCCTTTTGGCCAGTCCGCCTCTGAACATAGCAAAAACTAAGTTTTAAATCAAGTTGACGAAAATTCTATTAACATTCCTGCGACTTTTGTGTTTTGTTTTGCCTGCAATTTCACAAACAATCCCATGTCGTGGGCTCAAGTTGGTAAATTTCAAAAGGTTTTTTTGTTCTGCTTTTTTTGGCGTTTTTGTTGTTTTTTGTCGCGAAATTATGTTGCATTTTTGTCATCTTGACGCGGATTGTTGTCCTTTAAAATAATAAAAAACAATTAAAAATTAATTAAAAATTAACGAAAAAAGTCGCGATTTCGCAAAATTACGGAGCCCTGTAAAGGACATGCGAGATTTTTTTCAAAAATCTCAACATGTCGACTTTTAATCTCTTTTATTCGGTCATATTAATTATGCGGCTTTTATGCTATGTTGTGCGCACCATACTCTACTAATTAAATTATTGCTGCTACAAGAGGGCGCTTGCAATAACTCAATTATTAGAGTATGGTGCGTGCAACATGGCCGATTAAAAGAGATTAAAAGTCGACATGTCGAGAATAAAATCGACACGTCGAGAATAAAATCGACACGTCGAGAATAAAATCGACACGTCGAGAATAAAATCGACACGTCGAGAATAAAATCGACACGTCGAGAATAAAATCGACACGTCGAGAGTAAAATCGACGCGTCGAGAGTAAAGTCGACGCGTCGAGAGTAAAGTCGACGCGTCGAGAGTAAAGTCGACACGTCGAGATTCTGAAAAAAAAAAAAAGAAAAAAAAGCTTGCATGTCTTTTACAGAGCTCCGTAAAAAATAAATCAAATTTTTGGCTTTTATTTGAAAATCGGCCGGCCAATCACAAGTTGTGTCATTCCAAATGTACATCCAATTGTATTTTCGTTTATTTTTATGTGGTTTGCAAATTACTTGACTTTTGTGTAATTCAATTTTCTGTAAACGTAAAACCCTCTCTCACCTTACCAAACCCCTAAATGCGTTTTTTTTTTTCTTCTTCTAAAGTTATTACTTCACGGGTTTATTCTTCTTTATCTCTCGGAAAACGTAATTTGGATACACAAAGAAAGAAATTCAATTATAAGACGAAAATTCTGAAGAGGAAAAAAAAAAACTAGAAGAAATACACCAGACGGTTCTTTAATTTCTAAATCATTTGTACATGTGTTTAAAGAAACGGTTTTTTTTCTCTTCTCGAAATCATTTTGCTTCTTGAAAAATTCATTTATTTATACAAAACAGAGAGAGAGAGAGGGTGTCTTATTATTTCTTATATAATGAATGAGAGAACTCAGTTGTGTGTTACTGTCGTCGTTCCTTATTTCAAGAGAGAAAGAATTTAAGCGCAACTTGCAAATTGAAATTAAAATTAAAACCTTTACAAATGAAAAATTATTCCCAAGGCAAGAAAAAAAAAATACAAGATATACCGTTGACTCTTTTAATTGTAATTAAGGAATTTAAAGGGGGAAAAAAAAGTCGTCTCAACGTATAAAATGTTAAGCCCCCTTTACACCTACAATTTTTACTTACATATTTGTGTAAATTAAATGATGAATGTTTTCGTTAATGATTTGGTACATAAAATGTATAAATTAATTTATAATTATGAATCTGGCAGCTATAAACAAATAAAAAAGTAGTCGAACATTTTTACTTGTATAAAGTGCGCAGAACAGTGCGTAGTGTGACAGTTTATCGTATATCTTGTGACCTTCTAGACAACAGAATTTGTGGGAGAGGTGTGCTAAATACAGCCATTTAGAAATCGGGAAGAACTTCAGTTGGCTCCGCCCTTGTTATGACGAACGCAACTTCTAATTGGTTGGTTATGCAGTCTGACGTCACATGCTCCGCCCTTTTCAACGTCGAACCACACAACAAACCAATTAGAAGTTGCCGGTCGTCATAAAAAGGGCGGAGCCAACTGAAATTCTTCCCGATTTCTAAATGCCTGTGTGCTAAATATGTTGCAGAGCGCGTCGTATATAGCTTTGTAAATTACATAAGAATAATGGTGTTCCTGAGAAAGCGCTCTAGTAGTTTCCCGTCATTGACACTTTTTCTGTCATCGACACTTTTTTTCTGTCATTTGACATTTTTCTGTCAAAAGCTAGGTTAGGTTTCGTGAGGTTAGGTTAGGTTAGGAAAAAAACTGTTAACTGTAATGAAAATTATTTTCACTGTATGGCCCTTTACAGGTCTCCGTAAAAAAACAACATATAAATGATTTAAAAGTAACAACTGAACTCTTTTATTTGTAATTCACAAGGGAATTAAAATTACAGAAATATTAATGTTGAAAAATGTTGGGTTTTTCAACCCAAAGAGACTAGTTAGAGGTTTTAGAGATCTAGGCAAAATTGCTGCATTATTTGAACGTTAATTAAGCTAACGTGGGCAGAATAATCATAAGCATGAATCTATAATTTGAAAGCGACACCTGGGGCCCGTTTCACAAAACTTACAAGTCTTGTCAGTAACAAGTAAATTTACTATACATCTACTTATTAGCATTTCACAAAAGTACAAGTGTATACACTTGTAGTTACGAGTGAATTTTTACAAGTTTACAATCGATTTACTTGTAAAGCACTTGTAACTTAACAAGTGTAGTTGTCAAATTTGTTACTGACACTTGTTGCCAACTAAAGATTTTCTACCATAATTCAAAATGCAGGTAGATTGTTTTACAAGTTCGAATCTTGTATTTTTTTTTTAAACAAACAAGTTTGTTTCCTAATGTAACACTTTTAGACATTTTTGACAAGTTAAGGAATTACACGCAAAGAAAAGAAAAGGACTATTTTATGAATGCTGACACGTTTTATTAGCTACACTTGTTACGGACGGACAAGTCCAATTTCACTTGTTTCCAACAACTTGTGATCTACAATTCTAGGTAGAATCTACAACCTTATTGTTACTCACAAGACTTGTAGTTTTGTGTACAAATGTCCGTAAATTTTCTATAACCAACCAGGACCTTGTTTCTCAAAAATAGAAGTCTTGTAATACAAGTGAATTCTACGGAGAGCTGCAAAGAATACACGTCGACAGTTCACTATATGTCTTTACGAATTGTTAATTCGTGATAAGTTAATAACAAATGGTGAATTTTCGATGCGTGTCCTGATCAGGGCTCTGTAAAATTCACTTTGTATTTACAAGATTTATATTTTTGTGAAACAGGGACAAGTTGTGATTACAAGGACTTGTAATCTACATTTGTAACGGACAAGACTTGTAGTTTTGTGAAACGGCGGGCCCCCCTGGTGTCATATTCTATAATGTTTTAGTGTGTATTATGTTGTCACACCCACCCATGGATAAAGTCTTAGCTGATTGATTTACATGAAAAATTTCATTTTAGTTGTCAATTTTTTTTTGAAAGAATTTTTTCTGCGTAAATTGATTTCTTATGTAAGGATTTGACCTCGGTTAATAAGTTTTGCACGTGGGTGGGTGGGAATTTAGAGGGTATGTTGTGCGAGGTTGTAGTAAAGTACAGAGTGAGTCTATACATATGTGGCCATGCCATTGATATTCTTTGAAGCTTAGGTCATTACTGGTAGCCTATAGCATGCCAAACATTAGCCATTGAGATGAGCTGAGGCTAGAATGGCACCTTGGCTGAAGATTGAGCCAATGGGAATTCACCATGCTTACGTAACAGCAACCCAATTGTATGTCTTTTTTTGGTGCTTCACGTGCAGAATTAGGAGATACGCAGAAGGGTAGTGGGCACTTGTGTGGCACCATAGATGTTGCTGTGACAGAAATCCATGACCTTGGAATCTGTTACTCAAGCCACTTTTATGGAGCCGCCATTTTGAAAAGGATTAGAAAAGATATTTTGTCATGGAAGTCTATGGAAACTTGTGCACGTGCACAGAAAAAAAAAGTATCACAAGTTAATGGCTCTATTTCTCTTCTATGTATCTCTTTATTCTGTGCTTCAGGTACAATTCGCGTTGCTGCTTTAGCATGTTAAGTGTGCCAAACGCAAACATAGCATTGATGTATTTCTACAAGGCAAGGACCCTTTGTTGCCTCGCTGCGTCCGTTTGCTAAACATTCTGAACCGCATTCAGTTATTGAGCACCTCTTTTGAAGCAGCTCGCAATAAGCACTCGAAGATGAATTGAACGCATAGCTTGCATTTCAATGGGCGCCATCTGTTGCCCAAAATGAAAAAAATCGTTTATATTCGAAATGATGGAGAAGCTGTTGCTCTATGATTGTTGACTAACTGTGCCTCAACGAACGCATCGAGTAGCGCCATTGAAGCGGTTTCTTATTTGGCATTCAGATGGTAAACACGTGCTATGTTTGAGCTTTTATTGAGCGAAGCGAGTTGGCACACATGAGCAAGTCGCAAGGCGGCAATATGAGACCCAAGCCATTTCAGCCCGTTCACTAGAAGTTGATGGCTGAGTGGTTGGCTGGTTATTATTAGGGATTGTGGTTGGAGACTTTGATGGTACAGAAATCGAGAAGAGCGATGATAATGGGTTTTTAGAGGTTTGACACTTTGCCAAGTAAAAAGAAGGGTTGTCATTTGTGTCTAAAATCGTATTATTGCCACCTCCTTCCTTCCACTGCCTTATTTTTTTTTTGTCTTGAATGAAATTTGATGAGCGTTTTGTTTCAATGAAAATGGTATGGTACATGTGAAGTTATAGAGTGAAAGACAAGAAAACCCATTAGCAAAAAGAAAAACATTTGTTTGAACTTATTCGAGGAAAATTGCAAATGTTTCTGGGTCGTTTATCGTGCCAACAAAGAATAAAGACTATAAACTGGTAATTTGTTAGTAAAACTAGAATGTGCAGGGTGTTCAAAATGTTTTGTTTCCTCCTCCTCCCTCCTCCTCCAGCTATAGAATTATTTTTTTAAAACTTAAGACCATCATTACACTCTGGGACTGGCAACTCGTGACGTGTTGACTGGCGACTGCATATGGTTCTGGCATAGGTGGTGAAAACTACAGCAGCGCCTTCTGGTGACTTCATAATAAACTAAGCATTTAGCCTATGAACCAATGGCCAAATTTGTCTTGAATGCTAGTAAAACTTTTTCCCCGCTGTATTGGCGCTGCTGATGCTGCTGTTGATGCTGTTTTCACCGCGGCTACCTTCAAGCATTGCATTTTCCGAGTTGCCAGTCTCGGAGTGTAATGGAACTAAGGTTAAAATACAGACAATTAGAAATCGGGACAAACAGAAGTTGGCTCCGGCCTTTTTTTTATGACGAACGCAACGTCTAATTGGTTGGTTATGTAGTCTGACGTCACATACTCCGCCCTTTTCAACGTCGAATCACACAACAAATCAATTAGAAGTTGCCGTTCGTCATAAAAAAGGGCGGCGCCAACTTCTGTTCATCCCGTTTTCTAATTGCCTTTGGTTAAAACAGGAGTCCAATGGAGCGTTCTTATGACTGAGAAACGTCAGGGAACCAGAAAACCATAGTTTCCATAGGGTTAACTACGAGAAATGGTAAGCACGTTGTGGAATTGCAGTCGTTTCGAAATTGGTGGCGAATTGAGACATTTCGCACCAAGTTGAGGTAATTGCAGATGCAATATATTATTAGAAAGGAAAGTTGACGTTGTTCTACTACGGCATCATATTGATGATATACCACTCTGTATAAATAATATTGAGTCCTGGCGTACCTGAGCAACCGTTCAAACAATTGTCTAATAAAACAACAACTGAAAAAATACGTTCACGCAATTTATCTGTTTAGAATTTTAGATTAACACTTGTTCAAATTGTGGATATCGTTTTAGATTGACTTGTTGATGAGTTTCATAGTAGCCGTTTTAAGGGGTGTGTTAAATTTAGTCCGATTCCATTTTCCATAATGAGGCGGATTGGAGATGGAGGCTAGAAATGCTTTGAGCTATGGGAGTGTGAAGTACAAACAATCGGTATATTCTTAATTCTGTAGTTCCCAAATAATGTGCCGTGGCACACTAGTGTGCCACGACATTTTGGATGTAAGTGTGCAGTGGTGTGTTGTTGGGTTTACTCTTAGCAGCAGAGCCGTAACTAGGGAATGGGCGAGTGAGGCACTACTTGACTCGAGCACAAAGGTTAGGACGCAGAAATAGGGGCGCAAAGTGAAAACATCAGTTTTATTACCTTGTTCGCAAAACTCAGAGGCGCAGAAATAAAATTGCAAAATAACTAGAATGGTATTACTAAGAGGGCCGACGCCCCGGTGGCCGAGTGGAGGTAGCCTCCGCTTTTATGGCGCTGTGAAGGTCTCGGGTTCAAATCCGTCATTGCGGAGTGGACGTCAGGCAAGGCAGTCGGTCGTAAAACGCATTTTGCCAAATCCGACTGGTATGCAGGGGCGGATTAACGCAATAAGCCTTATAAGCACAGGCTTAGGGCCCCACATTTTGAAGGGCGCCTTTGCACTCAGCCTTTACACATTTTTTTTTTTAATTGTATAATTTAAAAGTTAACTCAATGAGACCAATGTAAATTGTACAAAATACTTTAAATATGTTTAAAAATTAGGACAGGATTCAAAATAAATATTTTCCCTTTTTACTCTGCAGAGTGGCCACAATGCCTTCTTCTGCAGCAAAAATATATGCTACCCTTTGTTTTCAATTTTTTTTTAAGTTTTTAGCTTGTTTTCAACTTTTGGTTTCATGAAATAAGTGTTTTAGAAACTAGAATATTACGTGATGATTAGCGTTTCATGACTTTTTTTTAAAAAAAAAATGTATAGTATTAAACTAAAAAATTTTGGGGGACGGGTAGGCGCAAAACGCTTGAGGCTTATGGCGCTAAAAAGTCTTAATCCGCCACTGCTGCTATGTCGCATCTTTCATCATCCATAATCATCATCATTGCACTCGGGGCGGGAAAAGAAGAAGAAGATAATACTAAGAGGGCGCCAGTTTTATTCTTGCCTCGGTCGCAAAATTAGCTTTATACTGTCTTAAAAGCGATGACACTATCCAATGCCAGTTTGAAGTACGGCATCGGATACCGGCAACCTGGGACCTAACCCCACCTCTCGTGGTTTTTTCTTGGTTGGCGAAACGTCTTCCGTAGAGACGGGAGTAAACTCCAGTTACGGCTCTTAAAGAGTCTTGTTGTGCCGAGATTTCTTCAGGCAAGAAATACTGTGCCGTGAGCAGAAAAAAGAAGTCTGGGAACCCACGGTTCTTTGATGTTAACGACCTCTTAATTATAACAATATCCTCCACCTCCAACCCTCCTCGTTGTCCAAGATGAGATGGAGTCGGACGAGATGCATGGTTTCCAACTTTTGGGTTAAAAAGTACTCTTTGAGAATTCAGATGTTTTACTTGCCCCTTAAAAGTGACCGAATCCCTTTGTGACACGTAACATTTACGGATCTCGCAACAACGATAAACAAATAGTATACGAAATGGAAAACAAACAGATATTTATGTTGTTTTATGGAAAATTAAAGGGGTTCGAAACATATGTGGTTTATTTTGCGTCACATGCAGGTGTGTAGTGTTGGCACTTATTTCTTTCGCAACCCCCCCCTAGAGTCTATTAGGGTTCTTTTTGATATTTGCTTCGAAGTTTGATGGTGGTTCCTCTGGAGACCTCTTAACAAAATAACAACTTTGAATTGTGTGTGTGTGTGTTGTGGAGGGAGTTTTCATTCATCTGTTGACAGATTTTTCTCTTTTTGATAAGTGAGTAAAGGCAACTTTTTTTTAACTTGCTTTCTTTGTGTATAAATAGCTTTTTGAGAATGTTGAGTATTTAGGGAACTGGCGAATATTTGTCAGCACGCTTTTGATTGAGTGAGAAAAAAAGTTGTATTATAAGGTTGGCTTGAAACGAACCACTTTGTGGCGCCACGTAAAGTGGTCGTTTTTAGCATGCCATTGACTACATAGATGTTCACTGCGTGACACTGGCGATGAGTGGTTTTGAGTATTTGTCACAAGTGGCGACCACCGCCTGTTTGTCAATGATGATCCAGAAAGGCGACTGAATAAACGCCAAATTGAAACAAACGCCTAACTGAATAACTGGCAAAATTTCTAGGCAGTTTTTCAGTTAGGCGTTTGTTTGTTCAGTTTGGCGCTTAGGGCATTCTTTTGATTAGCAGCCACTTAGCCTCCAAGCTAACCCTATGGAGTTATATAAATGTAGATTGCGCCAATCTCCTGCATAGAGGCTAAGTGGTTGCTAATCGTAAGAATTTCCAGCGTTTATTATTTTCGGCGTTTGGCGGGTGTTCAGTTTGGCAGTTGTTCAGTGGTGGCGCCAGATTCTAGATTGGTGGCGCTTATTCAGCGCCACCAATCTAGAATCTGGATCTTACTAATGGCCCGCACGGACAACTGTTCCATTGTTTTCAATGGTGATCCGTGCGAAGCAAGCCGTCTCGACCACTTTGTGGCGCCACAAAGTAGCGACACAAAGTGGTTGATGTGAAGTCGGCCTAATGTAGCGAAATTAATCTTATCTAAACATTTTTGCACTCTTGTAATGATGGGGTGTCTGGTTGAATGTCTCTTTAGTATGCGCGTCCACGCCACCAAAACCTGCCTCAATTGCATTTGGAATTGGGATCTGATTAGCTCAAATGCAACCACCCTCAGATCCGATCCCTAAAAGGCGAATTCTAGAAATGGATTATTTTAGCTCTAGATGTATTTTGATTGGTCTTCTTGTTTAGTCGGATGTTCACTCAACTGTAATGGAAAATTGAGTTTTCCTTTTCAGTGGTTGGTTGCATCTTTAATTAGGAGAGTCTAATCGAGTCTTAATTCTTTTGGGAAGCTCCGGCAGCCATTGATTAAGATGTTTTCAGATGGAATATTTTTACTTCCCTCCCCCCCCCCCTTCTTTTGGTCTCTATTCTCGATAGTATCTCAAGAAAAGAGAGAAAGATATTACTATTGGAATGTACGTGGTGGTGGTGATTACACGTACTTCCTGTGGCGAATTGGCGTTTTGATGATTTAGGGTGTTTCGTTACGAAATTGCATAGAAATCCGTCCGATTTCATCTCAAAATATGCCATCATCTCGAACTAAAACAAGGGTTGGACAGAGGCAGTTCTGCCCGGCACTAAGATTTCATTTGCCCCGCCCCTTTTATGAGCTTCATCAATTTCTAATTGGTTTATTTGGTCTGACACTCGTAAAAGGGCGGGGCAAACGATATCTTAGTGCTGGACAGAACTGCCGTTGGGTTTTGGACGTGGAGGCTAGCAAGGCTTCTAGATAATGTGGTTGGACCGGTTGGTGTATGATGGTGTTGATTCCATTAGTAGCCATTTGTTTAGACAGGCAATTAGAAAAAGGGGATGACCATAAGTTGTCTCCGCCCCTTTTTATGACGAACGCAACTGCTAATTGGTTGGTAATGTAGTCTGACGTCACATGCTTCGCCCTTTTCAACGTCGAACCACACAACAAACCAATTAGAAGTTGCCGGTCGTCGTAAAAAGGGCGGAGTCAACTTCTGTATGTCCCGATTTCTAATTGCCTGTTTTTCAAAGTTTCTCTTAATTTTTTCCTCCTGAAAAGACAAATGGCTGCTTGTAAATCAGCTTTTTTTTTAGCACTTTGGCAGCTTCTTTTTAGATTTTTAGCTCATAAGCTAGTTAATCAGTTAAGCTGTCATTTTGAAATCTTTTATTCAGTGCACTCAATAATGTGATTTTGTGTGTGCCCCCCCCCCCCTTCCTTCCCTTCAGATTTTGTGCCCCCTCCCTCCCCCCCCCCCCCCCTCTCATCCCTCCTCCTTCTCAATTTCATTTGGCCTCATTTGTGTGCAAATGGACGCGTTTTGTTTATACAAGAGGAAAACACTTGTTGTTTCTTTTGTTGTGTGAAATGAAAACAATAAAAACAACTAACAATATATGAGCTCTTGAATGATACAGAGCAAAACGAGGCATATTACCATTATGTTTGCAACTGGATATTATATATATTGTTTTATATATACTGCTATGAAAAAACATTAAATGCAAATTTCTTATGTTGTAATTCAAAAGTAGAATTGTGTCTTGGGGGGGGTGGGGGGGTGGGAGGAGAGGTTATAAAGGGGTTGAAATAACGGCACTCAGAAATGATGTTTTTAAATTGCTAATATTAAAGTTATTAAGATGAAGGAAAAAGCTTTTTATGATGATATGATGATGATGATGATGATTGAGGCAATCAGAAAAATGCATTTCCCGGTTAGAGGCTATAGTTTAGGCTAGCATTTAAATGTCAAGTCAGTCTTCTCCAAACTAGAATTCTAGTCTCTCTAACCCAAGGTTCTTCGACTGAAAAATAATTAAAGCTACCAGAAAAATGCAGGACTTCGTTAGTTAGAGGCTATAGGTTAGGCTAGCATCTAGAAGTCAGTCTTCTCCAAATTATAATCTCTAGCCCAGGTTCTTTGACCGAAGAATAAGTGTTTACGGACTATAGTGTTTTAGGAACTAGAAGGGTAGCTCAATTACTTAAGGGTATTTTCATTTTGATATTATTAAAAAGAAATAGCTTTTTATAGACAGACATTAAAAAAATGTCAGCTGAGTGGCGCGTCTGCTTGGAATTTGGGTCATTTTCAAACTCACATAAAAAGCTTTTTTTTAAAGAAAAATATATCAACTTGAAAATACCATTAAGTGATTGAGCTACCTTTCTAGTTTCTAAAACATATTCAAAATTTCTCTTCATTTTGCACCTGAAAGACAGAATAATCGGAGTTCGAGAGAGAACAACCGTTAAAAGCATATTGACTACCTGTCATTGGAGGATGAAAACGGGGGTGGGGTTGGGTTGGATGGAAGTTGATTCAGTGGCTCATATAATAAATGAATCCCTTTGTTTGAATAAAAACACATTTGCTGTTCAATATTTGAAACACACACCTGTGACCTGCAGTTATCGCATTGTTAATACTTGTGGTGTGTGTTTTATAATTTTGTTTTTGTTTTAGTTTTAGTATGAAAACAAATAAGACACTTTTACTACTGTGGTGAATTGTGAGAACTGTTGCGTTCCAGAGAGAGAGAGACAGACAGCTCTATTATGCTGACATATAGCTAATATTTTTCAGACAGAATTGAAATAAATTTAATTTCTTTTTTGTTTCTGAGTGTGTCTGTCTGTCTGGTTTTCTTTAAGATGCTGTAGTAATATTTGCACTTTGCAATTTTCTATTATTGCATCTTATTGTGTGCTGCAGTTGATTGTCAACAATATTTTAATTGTAACTAATGCAAATTTGTCTAATTAAGCTAAATCTGAAGGAACGCTGCTACATGCAGAGTATAGAGGCCGCCATCTTGAGTTAGCAGAAAAAAATTATTTTTGCACACATCTCAAAATTTGCTACTTCGCAAAATTACTTCGAAAAATCTCCGCAAAGAGCGCTAGCATCGTTTTTCTATTGAGCCCATAGACCCGATGGTAATGAAGAAACGTTAATTTTTTTAAAATAACACGGTTGCGGCGGCAATTTGTTTATTTTTTATATTTAAAGTTGTCCAATTTTAATTTTTCAAAGTGCAAGCTAGGCGCACATTAAATATATGCCGATCTTGTGATAGAATTACAAAAAATTGGTAAGTGTGCTTCTATTTTTAAAAAGTATTTGAAAATCGCTAATTTCTAACTTTTATGTTAAACTCCATTGATTATACGCGCTTGTAAGAAAAAATTATCTATTAAAATGCTCGTAAAAATACCTAAAAATAATTTTAAAAAACCAGAAAAAAAAATCAGCACATGCGATAATGTGTTGGTTACACTGTGGTTTACTTGTGGTTTTTTTAAAATTATTTTCAGGTAGTTTTAGCCACATTTTAATGTATATTTTTTTATTAGAAGCACTTACTCAATGGAATTTAACATAAGTTAGAAATTCGCGATTTTCAAATAGTTTTTTTAAAAATAGAACCGCACTTACCAATTTTGTCATTCTATCACTAGATCAGCATATATTTAAGGCGCGCATTGCACTTTGAACCATCAACATTGGACAACTTTAAATATGAAAAATAACCATATTGCCGCCGCGACTGTGTATTTTTTTTTTAAAAAATAACGTTTTTTCTTTAACATTGGGTCTATGGACTCAGTAGAGAAACGATGCTAGCGCTCTTTGTGGAGATTTTTCAAAGTAATTTTGCGATGTAGCCTCTTATGCAAGAATGATGCCATTTTTTGCGTACGTAAACGTTAGTGGAAACCTTAGCATGTGGGTTAGGCTCTAAATTACGATTATGTGTGACACATTTTTATCGACTTGAATCTCCTCGCACCCTTTTTATGACGACCGGCAACTTCTAATTGGTTTGTTGTGTGGTTCGACGTTGAAAAGGGCAGAGAGCATGTGACGTCAGACTACATAGCCAACCAATTAGAAGTTGCCGGTCGTCATAAAAAGGGCGGAACAATTGAAGTTCTCTCCTATTTCTAACTGCTTGTGTCCCAAAGCACCTATGAATTCGTGTTTAGTTGGATGAAAGAAAACAAGCGTTAATGGTCGGGGCCGGCCCTAGAGTAGGCGAGGCCCGATGCAGCAAACGATGAGCAGTACCGCTTAAAAAAAAGTCAGCAGCGCGCAGGGATATTGAAAATGCGGTGCCCCATTCGGTTGCCTCGCTCGCCTTGCCCTAACGCCGGCCCTGTTAATGGTGAAAATATGTGACAAGTGCACATGGCATCGTGTGGACCCGGCCCAATATACACGCAAACAGTCTTGACAGAATGAATATACGAGCGAGCGTTTATTTACAAATATCAAATGGAATGAACTTTAAGCTGATGTTTCTTTTTAATTAACCTCATTGCCATTATTCAGTTTAATCCTGTATAATAAAAACGTCGCTGAAGCAAAAGTAGAAAACGTTAGAGAAAAAGAGAGAGAGAGAAAGAATTATATGAATTGCTTTGCATTACTTTTTTTTAATAATAATAATAATAATAAAAATGCTCAAATACAAATAAATATAAATAAAAGGCTGATTTTCTGTTTCAGAAATTTGCGAAATTTAGTTTGCTGCTTCAACGACGACAGTAAATAAAAAGATGACGACGATGGTTTCCACAAATGGTAGAACGTAACCATGGAGGTCGCCGTGACCCCGCAAAGGTCTCCACTTTTACCGTCAACGACACCTCCTCCTCCTCCTCATCCTTATAAACAGTGTAGCCAAAGATGACTCGTCAACTACGAAAGGGACTTTACTATGTGATTGGCATTTTTGCCGTCACCGCACTCCTCTATCGACTACACACTCCCTGCAACGATGACATCAATCGGGAGGCAGTTATGGTTCCGAGACAGGTGAGAGAGCGTCATATAATAGAGACCGAAAGTTGGCTGCCGTAAATGAAGAAATCCCATTTCATACCATGAAATGGGGCCGGTCCACATTTAAAGGGACCAGGATGGGGTATCGGGGAAGGGGAGGAGGAAAACATTTGGTATGGGTGAGAATTATGGGGGGGTGGGGGGAAGCCTCGCGTTGTTCGGCCTGATGTTCAGCGAATGTTTGGCCAAATGTCCGTCGAATGTTCAGCGAATGTTAGGCGAATGTTCGGCCACATGTTAGTTAAATGTTTGGCCGATTATTCATCGAATGTTCGGCCAAATGTTATTCGAATGTTCGCCAGAATGTTTGGGCGAATGTTCGGCCAAATGTTCGGCGACTGTTTGACCGATTGTTCATCGAATGTTCGGCCACATGTTAGTTAAATGTTCGGCAACTGTTTGGCCGATTGTTCATCGAATGTTCGGCCAAATGTTTGGCGAATGTCTGAAGAATGTTCAGCCAAATGTTATTCGAATGTTCGCCAGAATGTTTGGGCGAATGTTCGGCCAAATGTTATTCGAATGTTCGCCAGAATGTTAGGGCGAATGTTCGGCGACTGTTTGACCGATTGTTCATCGAATGTTCGGCCAAATGTTTGGCGAATGTTCAGCCAAATGTTAGGTGAATGTTCGGCCAAATGTTTGGCGAATGTTCGGGCGTGATTGAATTCATGGGCTTGTTATAACAAATAGGGCTGGTGGGAAGACCGGGACATGTGCGACTAATGTAATGCGTGTGATGGATTAACTGAGGGGGGAACGTATACGATTCATGCGATAAGACATGTAAAACTTGTGGGGCTGATGCGACCTATATGACAGTTCGGTAAGTCTAACGCACACGATTTGTTGTTTCTCTTTTGCCAGACGATCGTTCATAGCAGCGACATGAAGAAGCAGTACGTTTACGATCGTGATATGCCGTTGATTTTCGTCGGCGGCGTTCCTCGCAGCGGCACCACACTCTTCCGAGCAATGCTCGACGCTCACGAGGAGATCCGATGTGGCGAAGAGACGAGAGTCATTCCAAGGATGCTTCAGTTGAGATACAATTGGATCAAGTCGCAGAAGGAATTGATGAGACTAGAAGAGGCCGGGATCACACATGATGTAAGTGTTGTCACCCTTTTAATAGTTTTTGTTTCGTTTTTATTTTAACCTATCAAATATTGCTACTTGCAACAATTAATTTGACGTCATTACTTAATTAGGATTGATGTTTGAGGGCCATTCTGCTTGTTAAAAACTAGAAAAGTAATTGATGATGAGGGTTATAAGAATATCAAACTTTATTTTTCGTTTTTACACTAATTTTTATTATTATGCGTTCTTTAAAGCAACTTTAAGGCCGTTCACAGACTAGCGACTTTTAGTGGTCGAGGTAGTGTTGAGCGTGTGGTCAAAACCAACTACTTGTGTCGTCTGCCAGTGGTTGGATAGTGGTTCTAGTATAGTTGAGTGAACTGCAAAAAGGTTTCATATAGGTTCCACTCTCATACTTTCGCTTTCGACCACACGCCAGCTACTTTTTGTAGTTCATCTTGACCACTAAAAATCACTCGTTTGGGAGCGCTCTAAGGAAAACGTGATTTACGAGTCGTAAGCAGATGGTTTTTTCGAAATCTGATTGTGTTTTTCAGGATCAAAATTAAAAGAATCTAAAAAAATCTTTTAGAAACTAGAAGGGTCTTTCTTGCTCAATCACTTAAGGGTATTTTCATGTTGATATCTTTCAAAATAAACTTTTTGTAGTCGACTCGCATAATAAAAAGCTTATTTTGAAAGATAATAGGCTGTACCCTTCTAGTTTCTAAAACACTTTCCGTTTCCTCGTAAAGTGGTTTTAAAGCTGTAAACGCCTCTCGAATGTTTTATTATTTTGTCTTTCATGTGAGTTAAGTTTAAGTTCAGGTTCAGGAGTTCAGGTGTCTTAAGGAGAAATTAGTGGTGTTTTAGAAACTAGAAGGGTAACTGAATCACTTAAAAGGGTATTTTCATGTTGATATCTTTCAAAATAAGCTGGGGGTTTTTTTTTTATAAACAACAATTAAAAAATATTGTCTGCTTAAAGTTGGGTCATTTTCAAACTGACACAAAAAGCTTATTTTGAAAGATACCAACATGAAAATATCCTTAAATGATTCAGTTACCCTTCTAGTTTCTAAAACACTATTAATTTCTCCTTTAAGACACCTGAACTTAAACTTAACTCACCTGAAAGACAAAATAATAAACATTTGAGAGGCTTTTACAGCTTTAAAATGACTTTTCGAGGAAATGGAAAATGTTTTAGAAACTAGAAGGGTCCAGCTCAATCACTTAAGGGTATTCATGTTGATATCTTTCAAAATAAACTTTTTATAGTCGACTCACATAAAAAGTTTATTTTGAAAGACAGCTCAACATGAAAATACCCTTTAAGTGATTAAGCTGTACCCTTCTAGTTTCTAAAACACTTTGTATAATATCTCTTAATTTCGCTTCTGTGAATGACGTGGAAATAATCAAAGAGGCGTTTTACACTTTAAAACCACCTTAAAAACTAGATTGAACTTGTTTAATTTTCCAAAATAACTTCGACAATAAAAAATGCTGTTTACATCTAACAAAAGGAAGAGGATGCATTTGACAAAAAAAAAATTGTCAACTTGCATCTCTCTCTTTCTGAAATTACTTGCGACAATTAACTTTTATGCAAAACTCTAATTCGAAAATGGTAAGCCGAGGATCTAGTTTTTGTTTGTTTGTTTTTTTAATCTTCGAACGGTTCGCTCTGCTGAGCTTCTGACGGTTTGTGATTGACACAATCCACGATATGATGATGATCATCATCATCATCCTCATCGTTTTTTTTTCCTCATTTTCTCCAACTCTTTTAATTTCTATTTCGAATGATGTATTAATCGTATGCCGTAAAGTGACACTGATGGGTTTATCATCATTTGCCAATGCGACACACAATGAATGAATGAAGAAGAAGAAAAAAGTTCCACCGTTAGATGTTTGTGTTGCTGAAGTTGCTGCTGCACTTAGCATATTCACTTCATTTGATTACTTTTTCTAGTTTTTTTTTGTTCTCTTTCTTTTTCTGTTTGGATTTCAGAAGAGAGAGTTGTTTTTCTACCTACCGAATTGAACTGAAATGGTTCTCCAACAAACATAAATCTCTCTCTCTCTCTCTCTCTCTCTTTTTACGAGATACATTTGGAACTGTTTTAGTGCTAAGTTTTGTCTTTTAAAAGGTTAACTCGAACTGACGCACGAAAGTGAAACTTATTGCTTACAACAACTTTTTTTTTCTTATTCCTCCGTAGCTGTGTGAAGTTTGAACAAAAGACATTTCGGATCGAAAACTGTTATTCATACTAGGCGGGTCTCTATTGCGAACGCGCGATTACGAAACCATAACTTCTCGTTAAAGTGATCAAAGAGAAACAGCCTGAGGAATCTACAGATCTTAAATTGTGACAAGTTATACAACTTGTCAGAAAGAGGTTTTATGAAGTCCCAAAAGTTTCATAAAAGAATCATAAATTCAAAGAAGTGCAAAAAGAAATGTATTGAGAGTTCGGATATTTTTTAAACGCTCGAAATGCACTTGAATTCAATTTCAATTCCAAGTCAGTACACCTGCAATCAGCTTAAGAGAGCCTTGTCGTAGAAAGGGGTGGAAGGTGGGTGCGATAATTCTCGATCACAAATGATTGTCATTTAGGCAAAGTGTAGGCATCGTCGTCAAACTGAAATCGTACGAACGCGGAACTATTTGCAGGAAAAGAGATCCATAGTCTTAAATACATGGTGAAAAAAGGACCAAAAATATGCATCAGTTCTTGCTTGCAAATTCTTTGATTGGGCAAATTTGGCCATGTCTACTTAGACGAGGATTTCTAGGGAAAGGCAATTAGAAATCGGGACAAACAGCTTTTATGACGACTGGCAACTTCTAATTGGTTTGTTGTGTGGTTTGACGTTGAAAAGGGCGGAGCATGTGACGTCAGACTACATAACCAACCAATTAGAAGTTGTGTTTGTTATAAAAAAGTGCGGAGCCAACTTCTGTTCGTCCCGATTTCTAATTGCCTGTTTTCTAGTGTGGATGCCATCTGACAATGCAATGCTTTTCTTCAGTTAGCAGACGTTCAAGTAGAGCAAGACTTTGCTCTGCTCTATGGTTTGCCAATGATTCCCATTGTAGTTCATCTATCATTAGGGTTTACACTTTCGGAAAACATGTTTTTTACCTTTAACAGATCTTGCAGCTCTGTGCCGTACCTTTTCTATTTCATAAATTAAATTAACTCTATATGGATTCCAAATAGGTGAGCAATATTCTAAAAATAGTCTTACAAGAGTCAGTCAAATAACAAACTTTTTTTTTTGACATTTTCTGTGCAATATCAGGAAATTTAATGTGAAATATCAGAATATTTACATTTTAAGCTGCAGGGTCCAGACTAGAACAGAATAACGAACCGCACATGTTTGCCAACGTGTGTGACTCGGCTGCTGTCAGAACCGAAAATAACTGTATGTTTGGGAGCGGAAATGTTCGCTGATACAAAACTAACTACTCTTGGCCTCGAACACGAACATCCTTTGATGTGGATCGTGGCCGAACAGAACAACGAACAAATTTTGTCACAGAGAAGAAGTGTTCGGAGAAAACCGTCCACACTGTTTTGTACTTTAAATCCAATTTTAAACAAAGTTAAGCGGACAACTTTTTTTCATGTCTTTATTTTTAAGTAATGGTTTTTTTTTGTTTGTTTAGAAATTCGGCTGTAAATGTAGCATTTTTTAAAAAAAGTTTAACTTTATTTAAAAGTTCTTCTCAACGATTTTTATATTTTGGCCCCATATGTTTTTTTTATGTAAGTTATTTAATAACAAAGTTAACTTTTTTTTAAGCTTTAACTTTGCCTTAAGCAATATTTTTTTAAGCAAATATGGCTTATAATTTTTTTTTTCTTAAAAAGAAAATAATAAGTTCCAAGTCGCCGAGCAACAGATCATAATTTGCAACAAGCAAATCCTTCGAGAAAGCTCATAATATAGTTTGCTTAGAAACCGCAGGAGCAATAAGCATTTTGCCTCTCTTGCAAGAGCACTTCAGCTTTATAGAAGCAGCTTGCTGAAAAGCTTTTACGGTAAATTACTTCAACATGCTTCTTTCTCTCTTTTTTTTTTTTTTTTTTTTTGGGAAGGGCGAAATAATATCTAAATATGCAAGCGATGATGGAGACAGCAAAGAGTCTATATTATTCGTTCTACAAGTATATCTGGCGGTGAAATAATTTACTAATTAGTAGAATGGAATAAATGCAAGCTGTCGAAGTGTCTTCGAGCATTTTTATAGTTTTCTCCGTTGTTTGTGTTGCATTTTTTTTTGTTTTGTTCAGAGGATAAAAAGCACTAATAATTATAACGACACGTTTACATCGTGTATTAGATATGGATATTTTGTGCTGAAAAATATCTCCTTTCTTCCTTTCGGCTACGGATGCTGTTTTTACGAGCAAAGTGTGCCCAGCAGTAAAATTTTGTTGGCCCCGCCCTTTTATGAGCGTCATCAATTTCTAATTGGTCTGATGATGTCACATGTGCCCCGCCCATTTCAAATTCTAATTGGTTGATATTAGGTCTGACACTCATATAAAGGGCGTGGCTAATGAAAAGCTAGTGTTGGGCACACGTGGCTTGCGGCACAGTGGCTGGCAATGAGTGGTTGAATTCGGTCGCAAGTAGCGACCACTGGCCGTTTGTCAGTGATGGTCAACGTCCATATATAGGACAGGCAGTTAGAAATCGGTCAGAACTTCAGTTGGCTCCGCCCTTTTTTATGACGACCGGCAACTTCTAATTGTTTGGTTATGTAGTCTGACGTCACATGCTCCGCTCTTTTCAACGTCAGACTACGTAACCAGCCAATTAAAAGTTGCCGGTCGTCATAACAAGGGGCGGAGCCAACTGAAGTTCTGACCGATTTCTTACTGCCTGACATATATATGTGGCTCGCACTAACAGCAAGCCGTGGCACCACAATGCACCACTGCAAAATGGGCCGTGTGAAACCAGCTTTGGAGTACCGAGTATGTCGGCGTTTCGCGCCGCATACGGAAATTGACATCCTCTACTCGACCTCATTAACTAGAAGTATTTGGGTAGCCTCTACCTCCAACCCTTCCTTTGTCTTTTCAGATGGAACACACCAAATCGAGGTGTTGTTTTGTGTGATTTTCTTTTTAGAAACGCGATCGATTTCGAACAGCTGGAGCCTGTTACATATTATTTTCCTGTTTTCGGTTAAATTGTACTTTTTTTTTTTTTCTAAATGTTTTCGGAAGTTTTCGTCTACATAATGTGAAACTCTGATCATTAATTAATAAGGTCCTTTTTTCTGCATCAGATAGATTTCAAAAGTAGATCATTATTTATTTGCGAAGAAAAAGTTCGAAATGTTTATTTCGATAGGTTTGATGTTGTTGCTGCGAGAGTCGAATGGTATACACGAAACTCTGTGATCGAAGTTTGCAGACTTTCGAATATGTTGTTTGATTCTGAGTAAGGGCTGGATCACACGTACATAAAATAAGCAGCAAATATAGGAGTAGAATTATAAAAAGTTCACAATAAAATGTCAGCTACTACATTTCTCGTGGTTTTTCAGCATATGTGATTTTTCTCTTAAGTGAAGAATCAGACACGCAGAAGAAAATCCCACTGAATTCCACTGTAAAGGCCAGACAGTGAAAATAATTTTTATTACAGTTGACACTTTTTTTCTGTCAATTGACACTTTTTTGTCAAAGGTTAGGTTAAGAAAAAGTGTCAATTAACAGAAAAAAGTGTCAATTGACAGAAAAAAGTGTCAATGGACAGAAAAAAAGTGTCAATGGACAGAAAAAAAGTGTCAATGGACAGAAAAAAAGTGTCAATGGACAGAAAAAAAGTGTCAATGGACAGAAAAAAAGTGTCAATGGACAGAAATAATGTGTCAATATCAGAAATAATATGTCAATTGACGGAAAAAAAATGTCAACTGTAATGAAAATTATATTCAGTGTCTGGCCTTTACAGGGCTCCGTAGTAAGGCTTTTACCAGATGCTCCTTAAATATTTGAGAGCAAAGGAATACCAGAATTTTTTATTTCTATTTTCTTATGGTTTTTTCAGAGAAATTTTTTTCCTTAGTCAAATCAGGGGCGTAGCTAGGGACCCGCAACTCCGGGGTGGGGGGGGGGGGCGGCGCAAAAAACAAAATGAAAGTCGATTTATTTTCAAAAATAATTGAATAGATTAAGCAAGTGATTCCGAATCACTCGCTTAATTTATTCAGTTATTTTGTGCATAGAAATTTTTTTAGGGGGTGCTATTTTGATGAACGGCGGAACAGTCCGAACGACGGTACGAACAGTCGGAAAAATAGTAGGAACTGTCCGAAGGTTGTTGCGAGAACTCTGGAGGACGCAGACTCCGACTCTTTTTTTTAAAGAATTATTAAATCAAATTAGTTCATTGTTCCGTAATTTGTTCAACGGGAGGAACGGTCGGAAAAATGGACAAATTTGATTTTTAATAATTCTTAAAAAAAAAAAAAGTCGCGGTCTGCGCCCCCAGACCCCCTGCAACAAGTTTTATTTTACTAAACCTAACCTTCCGAATGTTATTATTGATCCGCCGTTCATCAAAATAGCACCCCAGTATGAGGTTAAGTGGAAGGGGAGTTAATGGGGGGACTTAAAGGGAGCGCAACGTTTTAAGCAGCCCGGGGGGGGGGCGCGCAACCAAGTCATAGCTACGCCATTGAGTCAAATTCCTATTTCAATGGAATTTTTTTTACTGTATGTGTGATCTAGCCTTAAGAAGAAAAAAAGAATTGAGTTGAGAATGGTTGCAATTGCAATTACATTGGAGTTTGAAGTTTCAGTCGAATGAGTTTTGATTAAATAAATAGCATTTCGTATATCGAAAAAGAGATTCGATGCGATGTTTGTTTGCAAGTTGGTTCTTCGAGTCTCTTTCGAGAATGTATTTATTATTATGGGAATATTTTAAAAACTCCATGTATTACATAGATAGATTACAGGAGGCGGGGGGGAGGGGGAGGGAGGGAGGAGAGTACTCAAAAGTTGAAATTGAAGCATAAATTGCACTCAAATAGAACAATATCAAATAAGAACTATTTGATTATTCTGCATTTCAGAAGCAAACAACAATAAGAAGAGATTGTGTTTTAGAAACTAGAAAAAAGTAATTGAAAATGTTTTAGAAACTAGAAAAAGTAATTGAAAGTGTTTTAGAAACTAGAAAAAGTAATTAAAAGTGTTTTAGAAACTAGAAGAGTGATGGAATCACTAGCATTTTCGTTTTGATGTTTTTCAAAATAAACTTTTTAATCAACAAAAATGAAAAAAAATCATTGTCTGTTTAAAATGGTATTTTGAAACTGAAAGAAAAAAGCTTATTTTGAAAGATATCAACCTGAAATTAAGTCATTTATTATCTACCCTTCTAGTTTTCATCTGAAAGACAGAGTAATCAATAGTTGGAGAGGCATTTATACTTTAAAACCGCCTTAAGCAGTAACAGAAAATGTGTTAGAAACTAGAATAAACATTTTTATTTTGAAAAATATCGAGTTTTTAAAACAAACATTAGAAAATTAAATTTCATTAAAGTAGTGATTCATTTTATTATTCTAGATTCTAAAAAAAAAAAAACTCAATTTCTTCAGAAAGTTTCTTCTTCAAGCCTCGTTTTCACGGTGGCGATAGTTCTTTCGTGAGAGTAGCTGTCATTAAAGTTGCGATAGTTCACTCTCACGATAGCAACTGTCTACATGTCTTGTAGTTCTGTCACGTGACAGTGTGACGTCTGCTTCACAGATATCACTGAGTCAACAACAGTGTTGCCTCTCCCTCCCTCCAAAAGCCAAATTTCCCTACAAAGTGGATATTTTTCCCTACAAGCAGTCACACAGCAACTATTAATATATTGCGACAGTACTATCAACTATCTAGTCAAACGAGATAGTTGTGATAGTGCTATCACAACAGTGCGATACGTGATCTTCGTGGTCTTCACGATGATAGTTCTCGTGATAGTTGCTCTCATGACAGCAACTATCGTGACAACTATCATCGTGAAAACGGGGCTTTAATTCTAGTATAACCAGAATTCTAGTCTTATTTCTGTTCTTCTTTAATTTGCAAATATTTTGCACAAATGTCTTCTTCTTCTTATAAGGATTTCTTAATTTCTTTTTTTTTTTCGTAAATAGCTGAAACTTTTTCATTTTCTCTTTATGTTTTTTTGTCTATGAAATTTTCATATAAAATTTCCATCTGGTGCATTCGTAGTTTATTTGCATTTTAAGTTTATTCATTGATGCAATTTTTTTTTTGCTGTCTCTGAGTGAAAAGATATCATAAAAAACAACAACTCTACTTGAAATTCTGTTCTTCTTTTGTCTTATTATAGCTTCGAGGGGGTCTTTGTTTTAGTAAACATAAATTTGAATAACAATTCGTTTACTACACATGTAATAATAATGAGGGGGCAAACAATAGCAAAAACAGATGGAATTTATTCGCATTTGAAGGGAAATACTTTAGTATTTTTTTTTTTTGCAAGCAGCCCAGAGGGCCTATGGCAAAGGGACAGTGTTGTTCCCTAAAGCAACATAAGTAATGCATTGTCAAAGAAACAAAAACCCAATTTCCACACAAGCAAGTAAAGACAAGGAACACGCAGACGTTTACTCCGCCCCTTTTATGAGGATAGGCAACTTCTAATTGGTTTGTTATGTGGTCTGACGTCACATGCCCCGCCCTTTTCAATTGGTTGATATTTGGTCTGACGTGCTGCATGCCCCTGTCTTTACATGGCTGTAATTTAACACCCAGTAAAGATGGGTTTACAGTGTAAACGCCTCTTAAATTCTCGTTATTCTCTGTATTTCAGGAGGAGAAATTAGAAAGTGTTTTAGAAACTAGAAGGGTAGCTCAATCGCTTAAGCGTATTTTTCATGTTGACATCTTTTAAAATAAGCTTTTTGTGTCAGTTTTTTTAAAAATGAAGAGGCTTATTTTAAAAGAAGTTAACATGAAAATACTCGTAAGCTGGCTGGATAGATATTTATTTTGTTTTCGTTTTTCCAGATGGCGCCATATAGGAGATCTCGTCCCTTCCACCCACGGTTTTCAGAAAATTTATATTTTTTAACCAAATTCATGTTTTTCAGAAGAAACATTTCGAAACAAATACAAAGTGTTTTAGAAACTAGAATAGTTGGTGATAAAGTTTTTTTTACGATAATATCTTTTAAAATAAACTTTTTTAAATAATTGTTCATTAAATATCAATGGAAAAAGCTAAATATGGGTCATTTTCAAATTGAAGTATAAAATCGTTTATTTTATAAGATATTGTCGTGAAAAAACGTTTAACATAGTCTTTTGCCATTCTAGTTTTAAAAACAATTTGAATTTTTTTTTTCGTAATGTTTCTAAACAAAACGTTCGCTTGACGTTTTTGTAGACAAAAAAAACGTCTATGGAGCTTAGCATTAGCCACTGCAGTGGAGCTGTCCGTGGGGACAAAAGCAAAGTGAATATCTATTCAGCCACCTTAATTGATTGAAAGCTACCTTTCTAGTTCCTAAAATACAGTTTTTCTTCTTCTTTATTTTGCCGCTAAAGACAGAAAATCAGAGTCTGAGGGACATTTCCACTTAAAACTCACCTTAAAGGAAAATTTAAAGTTTGTTAAAAACTAGAAGGATAACTTAATCACTTAAGGGTTTTTTCATGCTGATATCTTTCAAAATAAACTTTTTATAGACAAAAATTTAAAAAAAAATCGTCTGCTTAAAAGCCTTAAATATTTGTTGGCTCGTTTTCAAACTGACATAAAAAGTTTATTTTGAAAGATATCAACGTGAAAATACCTTTAAAGTCATTGAGCTACCCTTCTAGTTTCTAAAACACTTTCAATTTTCGCTTTCGTTCGGGAGGGTGGGAGTTTTTACACTTTCATAACCACCTTATAATTTATTAAGGATTCTTTTTTTATTTTGGTTTTTCTTGTTGTTTTTCCAGGTGATCGATTCAGCGATGTCTGCTTTTATTCTGGAAGTAATAGCCAGGCACGGAGATCCGGCGCCACGCCTTTGTAATAAGGATCCTTTCACTCTCAAGTCTGCCGTTTATCTTAAAAGATTGTTTCCGAACGCCAAGTTCGTTCTTATGGTCAGAGATGGACGAGCTGTTGTCCATTCCGTCATAACACGAAAGGTTCGTATGATTATGATTATGATTGATACACGTGGCCAACATACGGTCCGCATCCGCATCCGACTCCTCCAAATTTCACTAAATATGGCTCCCGCCAGCGTATTTCCATATTTTCAGAACCACCCACCCCTCCTTCCAAATTTCAGCAATAGAAAAAATAAACCAATCACAATGACCCCCTCTGCTATAATGTGTTTTAGAAACTAGAAGGGTAATTCAATCACTAAAAGGGGATTCTAAAGCGTAAACGCCTCTCCAACAGCTGATTATTCTGTTGTCGTTCATTTGCAAAATGAAGAGAAAGTTGAATTTGGTTTAGAAACTAGAAGGGTAGCCCCAATCATTTGAGGGTAATTTCATGTAGCTTTTTATAAACAAAAATTTTAAAAAAAGTATCGTCTGCTTAAAGTTGAACTATTTTCAACCTTCTATAAAAAGCTTATTTTGAAAGATATCTAACACAAAAAACACCCCAAGTGATTGAGCTATCCTTCTAGTTTTTAAAAGGCATTCATGTTTTTCTTCATTTTGCACCGGAAAGACGGAATAGTTAAGCGATGGAGAGGCGTTTACAGCTTTAAAACAAAAACACTTTAACGACCAAGATGTCGTGTTTGCAGTTTGCATTTGAAATGCCGTCATATTGAATTTTACTTCAAGGTGTACAGTACCCACAATGTATGGAACCCGGTTGCGAAAATATCGACTGTAAACGCAGCGTAAGTGGAGGGATGTAATATTTAGGATAAAAACCAGGGTCGTGTGAGTTACAACATCTGCAATCAATCTCCTAATTCGAATGACTTGACGGATCTTTTGTTTGATTCGATCGTCTTGTTTTGTGTGTATAGATTGCGAATTGATTTTGCGAGCGAGCGAAGCAACTTAGCTGATTGCGATCGCAATGCGAGAGAGAGAGAGAGAAAGAGATCGAGCCGCTGTTAGTTGGTTCGATCGTGCGATGTTTTACGAGGTTCTCGTAATCCTTTTTTTAGTACTCGATCTCGGATTACTTTCATACATACGACTGCTTTTAGGTGGTTTTTTGTGTGTCCTGGAGCGAGCTTTTCAGTTAGTGTGTTTGTTTGTTTGTTTGTTGTTCTGGCACGAACAAACTTAATCCGGTCTTAAAAGTCCTCTTCGGCCACTAGGTTTACGAAGTGTACAGGGTGTGGCTGGAATGAGCTGAAACTCAATAAAAGCAACTAAACGTGATTGAGAGCTAAACTAGGAACATATAGCATAATGAACTGCAAATTAGAGCTAAGCTTGTTGGCGGTTTAATTAAGAGCTTAAGTGTAATAGTGATTTACACAAAAAACAGGCTGAGAGCTAAACTAAATGAACGCTAAATGTTGGAGAGCTAAACTGGATCACGTCTATAAAAAATCTTAAATGGTTTAGGGCTTAACTGAGAGACAGTTAAATGGTTGAGAGCTTAACTGAGAGACAGTTAAATGGTTGAGAGCTTAACTGAGAGACAGTTAAATGGTTGAGAGCTTAACTGAGAGACAGTTAAATGGTTGAGAGCTAAACCCAATCACAGGCAAATGATTGAGAGCAAAACAGAGTGACATTATGACAGCTAAACTAAAGGTTTAATAGTTAAACTTGTTGAGGGCTAAACTGAAAAACAGCTAGTGGAGAGGGAAGCAGAATGACGGCTAATTGATTTAGAGCTAAGCTGAGGGACAGCTAAAAGATTGAAAGTCAAATTGGCGGACAGCCAGCCACCAAAGTGTGAACTACTTGGTTTAAATTTAAAGCTTAACTTTAAAGTTTAACTTGACTAGTGTTTTAGCAACTAGATGAGTAAACGTTTTATGTGAGTTTTAATTATTATTTGAGTTTTAAAAGTTTATTTTGAAAGATGTCAAACAGGAAAATACAATTAAGATGGTTTATGAACAGCTGATTTTAGAACTCTTAATTAATCTACGTTTTTCAGAAGAGCAAAATTAATGAGAAACTAGAAGGGCAGCTTGAGTCATTTAAGGAGATTTTCATGATTTAATATCTTTCAAAATAAACTTTTTTGCTGACAAAAATTAAAGTTTACCGTCTGTTTAAAGTTTGGTTCTTTTTCAAACTGAAATAAAAAGCTTATTTTGAAAAAAAAATATCAACATGGAAAATACCCTTAACTGATTGAGCTACCCTTCTAGTTTCTAAAACACGTTCATGTTTCTCTTCATTTTTGCACTTGAAAGACAAAATAATCAGAGAGGCGTTTTTACATTTTAAAACCATCATAAGTGATTGAACTACTCTTCTAGTTTCTAAAACACTTTCTAGTTTCTGTCTGAATTTTGCTCTTCTTGAAAGAAGGAATAATCAGTTGTTTATAAAAACACTAGTGGGTTAACCCGTCATAAACGACGGGAGCAAAATTCACAGGCAACTGTGCCCAGCATTAGAATTTCTTTTTCTCCGCCCATTTATGACATCAGACCAAGTAACAAACCAATTAGAAATTGATGACGTTCATAAAAGGGCGGAGCAAAAGAAATTCTAATGCTGGGCACAATTGCCTGTGATAAACTGTAGTTTAATTTTGCAACTATTATCCCCTCCCCTTTTTATATTTGAAAGAGAAAATGAGTTTTTCATTTTCTCTGGTGTGTTCATGCGCGTCGTTTGTTCCTTTTTTTACTCCTGTCATTTCAATTTCAGTCACCCCCTCCCACTTTTTTCTCCCTCCACGTTTCTCTCCCCCCCTCTTCTACACTTTCCAACCTTTTCCCCTATCCAATTTAATATCATGGGGTTCTTGGATGGGGAGTGTGCAACATATAGTTGACCTTGAGAAAAAGAAAGCTGTTCATTTCTTCATTTATTTAAATTTATATGAATTCCGACGTGCTTCAAGGTTTGTACAGCATTAACCACACACACACACACACACACACACACAGACCTGGCTTAATATATATATATATATATATATATATATATATATAATATAATATAATATAATATAATATAATATAATATAATGTTGAGGATAGGAGTTTTTGCCTCACCTTGTATATAATTGTATTCCTAATAAATGAATGAATTTCGAGTTTTGCATACAAATGAGACGTGGATTCACTTTTTTTCGTAGTTATTTTCTATATTACAGTGGGGGGAGGGGAAATTTGAGGGAAAAAAATACTTTTTCTGTTACAAAGTTGTTTAGAAGAAGGTTTTTCTAGCACAGTTCTAGATTTTTGTGTGCATTTGCATTTTGTTTAATTATATTGAAGTCAATTCCAGAGTCTATAGAATGGGGAAAGCTGTTCTAGTTATTAGAAGGTTACCAAGAAATCTAATTTCTAAAGCAGGTTTTTTTTTTACTTATGGGTAACAAATTCACAATAGAAAAAAAAAATAGGAGATATTTCAATTTTACACCGGTTTTTTTTTCTAACTTTGACATTATTTTAGAAATTCAGTTACTGAACTTTTCAGAAAAAATCTTTAGGCCTTGTTTCCACTGGAATCAGAAATTTGAACTTTTTTAAAAAAATTTCAACTTGGTGAAACATAGAACAAACGTGTCCACTGCCTCTGAAAGACAGAGAATAGTCAAGAGTTCGAAAATCAGCTGTTTATAAACGATCTTTTAAGTTATTTTGCTACCTTTCTAGTTTATAAACCACTTTCAATTTCTCCTCAGCTTTAGTTTTAAATCTCAAATCCGAATCCTAAAAAGGTTCTCGAATCCCTGGAATCCTTCATATAAGAATCCTATATTATTCATTAAGAAGATACAAATAAATGAAATAATATTAAATATTTCTTTATTAATAATAATAAAAAACAAGTGTGGCTTCACTCCGGGTCGCCACAAGGTGATCCGGATAACCACTGAAATTGCAACAATCGCCGGGTTTTTATTATTAATGAATGCTTCTATTGGATGTCAATGGAGTTAAAACTGATTTAACCGGTTTTCTTTAGGTCAGGATTCGAAAGATGAAAAAAGCGCAAAGATTCGAGTTTTCGAATCTCGAATATTTTTCAAGATTCGCGGGATTCGAGGATTCGAATGTCTCACCTCTAAAATATTATACAGTATATATCTTTTTTTTTTTTCGGCTTGTTTAATTCAGGTGACCATTTCCGGTTTTGACTTGACCAGCTACCGTCAGTGCCTGACGAAATGGAACGGAATAATGCTTTCGATGCATCAACAGTGTCAGGAACTCGGACCATCCCGTTGTATGCACGTCTATTACGAACAATTGGTTCTTCATCCTCGCGTCTGGATGGAGAAAGTATTAGCTTTTTTGGCTGTGCCTTGGAATGAGTCCGTGCTCCATCATGAGGGCTTCATTAACAAACCTGGCGGAGTTTCACTCTCCATGTAAGGATCACATCTTTTTTTTTTTCGGTTTTGCTTCGTTCTTTCATTTTAAATGGGAAAAAAATCATGTTGCAAATTATGCAAATGAAGGAGGGAAAAACGGAATGCAACTTTGATTATATTTTGAATTTTTAGAAGTAACATTATGAAACTAGAAGAGTAATCGTATCACCTAACGGCATGACCTAAGAGTTTGTGATTACTGATTACTCTTAACTAGCTCATAACCTTTGTAAAGCCTGGAACACACACGCAGAATTCCGCCAAGGAAAAAGAAAATAGGAAAAGGAAAAAAAAAAGTCATTTTCTTTTTCTGTATCTCTGTTGTTCACACACAGAAACAGAAAAAGTAATGAGGAAAGTTGTGGGCACCCTACCCTCTATTGAGCAAGAAAAGAAACATATTTATTGCGAAAATGGATTTCGATTTGCTTTTTTGTCATGAGTCATGACAAGTCATGCTTCTTTTGGATTGGTTGGAATTTGAACGGAATATTTTGAGGACGGAAAAAGTTGAGCTTTGTTAAACTCATTTTTAATGAATTTTCCGTTCACTTTTTATGGAAAATTGTCTCATTTAAATATTCTGTTGTTATTTTCTGAGCGGAATTCCGCGTGTGTGTTCCAGGCTTAACAGTCACAAGAGCGAATTACACATTATTTAAGACAACCATAAAATTGCGTCGTTCAGACAATGCAACTTGGTTAGAGGCTAAAAGTCAAACAAGTATCTAAAATTATTTTGCGAAATTGGACAAGAAAAGTGTGTTTTTCAGTAAAAAGAATAAGAACCTGGTTAGAGGCTAAAGTTCAGAGTCTAAAAGTCAAACTAGTACCCAACATCATTTTGCTAATTAGACAAAAAAATATATTTTTCAGTAAAAAGAACCTGGTTAGAGGCTAAAAATCTTAAGGCGAAAAGTCAAGCAAGTATATAAAACTATTCTTGCTCAGACAAGAAAAAAATGCGTTTTTTCAGTCAAAGCACCTGATTAAAGGCTAAGATTTCTAGTTTGAGCAGGAATAGTTTTAGATATTGGTTTGACCTTTAGCCTCTGAATTTTAGCCTTTAACCAGGTTCGTTGTCTGAGAATGCGAAACGGATTTTTCTAATGTAGTTTTACCTTAAAATGGTTTTAAAATGTAAATTGCATATCAAACTTTTGATTATTAATTCTGTCTCGTAGTTGCAGAATGAAGAGAAACTTGAATGTGTTTTAGAAACTAGAAGGGGTAGGTTAATCACTTAAGGGTATTTTCATGTTGATCAATCTTTCAAAATAAGCTTTTTATGTCAGTTTTGTCTATAAAACGTTTATTTTGAAATATATTACCATGAAGAAAAGAAAACCTTCTAGTTTCTAAAACACTTTAAAGTTTCGCTTAATTTTGCTCTTCTGAAAGACAGGCTAATCAAGAGTTCGAAAACTAGCTGTTCATAAACCATCCATCTTAAAAGAAACTTGAAAGTGTTTTAGAAACTAGAAGGGTTCCTCGATTACGTAAGATTATTTTCGTATTGATATTTTGCAAAATATGCTTTTTATGAAGTTTATTTTGAAATATAGTTACATGAAAATACCCTCTTAAGTGATTGAGCTGCCCTTCTAGTTTCTAAAACACATTCAAAGTTTCTTTTAATTTTGCTCTTCTGAAAGACAAGAATTTAATCAAAAAGTTCGAAAATTAGCTGTTCTATGAACCATCTTAATTATTATGACGAGTATCGTCATATGACCGGTGTACAGCATAAGTATGACAGTCATAAATTAATAGCGCACAAGCTATGACCGTCACAATTTTATGACTTTTTTTTCTGTAATGAGGCCTCCTTAGAGTTATTCTAGTGACGACTTTTGAGTTGCAAATTGGCTTTATTTGATTTTTACTGTCACTTGCGGCTAAAATTGCGAAGAAATTTAATCCGATCAGAGTTTTTTGAGTCCACGGATTTGATGATGAGGAGGAGGAGGAGGAGGAGGAACAAGGAGAAAGGGAATTTTGAGGGGGGGGGGGGGGGGGGGGTCGAAGTGGTACTTTTTAAATGGGAATCGATTCTCGAGGTGGTTCTTAAGTTGTCGTTTCGAAGTTTCTTTCTCTCCCGTGGTTTTTGATCCGCTTCGATGCTGAAATTTCCTTTTCTCTCTCGCCTTTCCTTCTCCCATGGTGCAATTGAGTCCACCGTTTTTGGCGAGATTTGTCGATACAAATTTTCTCCTCGTTACATTTTTTTTTATTCATTTAGTGAATTTAATAAAAAAAGGGGTTTTTTTGTTGCTTTTCTAACGTTACGATTGGTCGTTCGACTATTTCGTCAAAATGTTTTCTTGTGATTTTTATGTGGCCGCGAAATGTTTCGGCTCAACGTTATTAATAATTTAAAATTTAGATCTTGAATGATGAATTAATTAAGTTTTACATATTTTTTTATCGTTTTCATTTAACGTTCGAGTTTAGTTGGTTTTTAAAGTGTGTAATTGCCGCTCCAACTCTTGATTATTCTGTCTTTCAGGTACAAAATGTAAAGAAACTAGAAAGCATTTTAGAAACTAGAAGGGCAGCTCAGTAAACAAAGGGTGTTTTCATGTTGATATCTTTCAAAATAAGCTTTTTATGTCAGTTTGAAAATGGCCGCAAATTTATGCTGATGATAACCAGATGATATTATTGCGTGTGAACCAGAAGAGCGGGAACGGAAATGTTGGATGCAGTACATTTCCATTGAAGTGTGCAAGACGATCAGGTCTTCATTTCCGGTGTGTAATGCACGCCTCAAATGGTAGGCCAATCCGGAATGCTCGTAGTTGAGCTGTTTCTGTAGACGCTCATGGCAATGCAACTTTGTAAATTCCTTGCGCGTGAACTGGAAGAGCGGGAACAAACGTGTTTGATGCGGTACATTCTCAGTGAAGTGTGCAAGACAAGCACGTCTTCATTTCCGATGTGCAGTGCATGCCTCAAATGATAGGCCAATCCCAAGTGCTCGTAATTGAGCTGTTTCATGGCAATGCAACTTTGGTAATTCATTGCACGTGAACCGGAAGAGCGGGAGCAGAAATGTTGGATGCAGCACATTTCCAGTGAAGTGTGTAAGACGATCAGGTCTTCATTTCCGGTGTGCAATGCGCGCCTCAAATAATACGTCAATTCAGAGTGGGCGTGGTTGAAAGGCTTCTATGGATGCTCATGGCAATGCGACTTCGGAAATTCATTGCACATGATCGAACTTATTAGATTGTTTTTTTTTATAAGGAATGGGTGGTGATTGAATATTTTAGGGGTGGATTGTGCTTTTTTTCTTCTCGCTTTCTCGTGTTATCTGTTCACTACAGTTGGCAATTTTGGGGGTGCACTTTGGTTAGATTTTTCGAACACTAAATCTCATTACTTTTTCTCCATTTGTTGTTGTATCTCCCACTGTTCCCATTTCTGTTACGACTGGTTTTGAGGTGAGCCACTCAGCCACATACACAACCCATAAAACACTCCTTTTTTTTGCCTTGCAATTTATTTCACTTTCCCCACTTTCACAGATTTTCTTTTCTTAATAAAATGGATTTGATCTTGACATGAAAACTTGTTTCTGTGAAGGATCAAAAGTTATTAATGATTTTCGCTTTTCGATCGAAGCTCACGAAAAACTATTAACGAAAAGACGAATTATAAAAGTAGTCAAACATGAAATGGGAACGCGGGGCCCATCAAAGGATATGCAGTTGTTTTGTTATAACCAGAGCCTCTCAAATTCAGGAAGTGACTTAACTCCTTAAGTTAAAATTGGAAGCTTTGGAGCCGTTCGGAACTGCCAAAGCCTTTAGGAGTTTCTGGAAACTCGGATACCACCGGGCGCCTCTTGAAACTGTACAAGTCCCCGTGAGGCTCTCGAAGCCTTAAAAGTCCACCGGAACCTATTGAAACTAGAAGGTCCTCTCAAAGCTCTTGATACTTGGAAGTACCCCGGCGCTTCTCGAAACTGGGAAGTCCCATAGAGGATTTCAAAACTGGGATGTACCTCTGCGCCTTAAAAAAATGTCGTGTCTCCGTTATTTTCCCGAAATGGGGTTACTTTTGGCAGAGCCTGTCAAAATTGGGTATTCCTCAAAAGCTTCTTCATGTTTGGAAACCTCTTGGCGCTTCACAAGACTGGGGAGCACCACAGAAAATCTCAAAACTGGGGAGTACCTGTGTGGCTCTTGAAAATGGGAAGGCCCTATACGGATCCTGAAATGGGATTGCTCAGGGAGCCAGTCAAAATTGGGTATTCCTCAAATGCTTCTTCTCGTTGCTGGAAAGCCACCTGGAGTTTCTCGAAACTGGGAAGCAACCTAGAGTATCTCGAGGTGTTTTTCTGTTTTGAGTGGCTCTCAAAAAGTAACTACTAAACTAATGTCCAAAAAAATTAAAATTTAGTCGATAACATCAACAGTTGAAAAAATAACCCAAAATGTTTAGTTTATATGGTGAAAAAAAACCATTTAACGCAAAATGAAAGGAGACCGGAACTAAACAGCATAAGTTCTAAACGGCAGCTAACTATCTAAACCAAACAAAAACTAAATACATGTAGTTAAGTGCTAAACTGAGTTGTGAGTTATGATTGTATCTTGAAGAGAAATTGAAATTGTTTTTAGAAACTAGAAGGGTAACTAAATCACTTAATAGTATTTTCCTGTTGATATCTTCCAAAATAAACTTTTTGCAGCCAGAAATTTAAAAAAAAAATCAAACTCTCTTAAATAGTTTAATTTGAAAGATTATCAACATGAAAATACCCTTAAGTGATTGAGCTACCCTTCTAGTTTCTTAAAACGCTTTCAAGTTTTTTCTTGATTTTGTTTTCGAAAGACGGAATAACCAGAGTTTGAGGTGCGTTTACAATTTAAGTACCGTAAACATTTTTAATATTATATTTTGAAATTTATTTGTAGTGTCGAGAGGTCAACTGATCAGGTGATTAAGCCGGTAAACGTGGAAGCTCTTACCAAGTGGGTTGGCCACTTGCCGCCCGATGTCGTCGAACAGATGGCCGACATAGCACCGATGTTGGCGGTGTTGGGTTACGATCCACACGCGAATCCACCAAACTATGGCATTCCGGACTCTTTCGTGATAGACAATACTAGAGACTTGGCTGAAAACGCTAAATTATGGCAGAGCAAAGCAGATGAAGTGCTTCAAACGAGTAAGAGGACTCAAGAGACTTCGTCTTCGGCCAACGCGGAGGCTAAAGAAACCGTCTGACACACACGGAACACGGGACGGAGCTCAAACGTTGATTCCGACGACACTTCGGGATGATGGAAGTTTGAAGGTTATTTTTTGATGGTTTTTGAAAGTTTTCGATTTTTTGTTTTTGTTGTTTTTGTTTTTTTGTTATATCGGTCGAGACCTGATCTCGAAGATCGGAAAGCGAAGTTCCGATCAAGAAGGAGTGTTTAATATAACGTCTTGGTTCCGAGTGTTTGTTTGTGTGTTTGGATCTCGACGGTGATCTTTGCCGAAATGAACAACTTGTTTTTCTTTTTGGTTGAGGGGGGGGGGGGGGGGGAAATCTTACGTGCACGTGTTTTTTTTTTAAAGTACAATTCGAATCAGACAAAAAAAAAGCCGCTCTTTAAGTTTGTTTTTTATGTTTTCAGCGGATTTTTTTTAATTGCACTCGTGCCATAGAATCTATGTTGTTGGAGTTTGTTAATTTTTTTTTTTGTTAATTAATACCCTCTCTCTTTATTTTTCTTCTACAGATGAAACGAAACAAATGAGGGTTTTTATATCGAACAAAAAAGTCCGTTCGAACATATCCAAAATGTTTCTAGTTTTTAATTATAAGGTAAAAATGTTATTGAAATGAAAGAAGGAAGTTTTATTTCCAACAAAAATCTGTGATTTGGACTTTTTATGAAAATTCTCACTTCGATTAGAAGAAATTAAGCTGTGGCCAGTATGTTTTTTTGTTAGAATTTAATTACAAATGATGCCACTAGATCGAGTTACATGAATTTACGTGGCCACACTCTTAGATCTCTATGTGGAGTGTCAAAGTTCGAGGAGCGACTTTATCGGTACAAGTATATGTAGTTTTTTAAAAGCATTTTTTAAACAAAACTCATTGTCTTTTCGAAACTTGATGAATAAATGAAGCGAGTGAACAATTTTTTGTGAGGATCTGTTCGGAAATAATCGTCTCTCGCTTAATTTATTCCTCAATTTTCGAAAAGACAATGAGTTTTGTTTAAAAAATGTTTTAAAAAACCTACGTACTTGTACTATATTTAGTAGCAATGGTAACACCGACCTAGGAGCAAGTAAAAACTTAATGGTCACACCTTAAAAAGGCTGTATCCCTTTGTGACACTATTCTGACCGGACGACGCCAAGGGTTGGAGGTGGAGGCTAGCAATGACGGTTGAGGTAGTGAGAAAAAAAAAGCATAAACAAATGAGGTGTTAATTAGCAAACAGCATATTATGCAATTGTAGCAGATTACGGGAAGCAGAACGGAGCACAAAAAAAGAGAATTTACAAATGGAGCGGGTGAAATGAAAAAACTTCGCTAATTTCTCTCAATGTTTTTAAAATAAACTATTTAAATTTAAATTTCTTCTAAAACCGCTCGTTTGTTCATTCTTTGTTTTTGTTTCGCTACCTTTTCGTGACTGCTAGCCTTCACCTCCAACCCTTGGCTTCGTCCCACCTGGAACACACACCTTGTAAAGGATTTTGCTTGAAAATATTTTCATTGTGTTATATTTTCTTCAGATAATTTTTGGAAGTTTTTTAAATTTTCTTTCCAAATAGAAAGCAAAGTTTTCAAATCACAGTAGATAAATTTCTGAAATAATAACCAAGAGCCGACGAAGTTCAAACAAAAAAGTATCAAAATAAAGATTTTTCATAATTGTTCGTAAAAAAAAGGGGGGAGGGGCCACCTGTTTCTAGCAGCTAAACATCTCCTAAAGAGAGCATTTTAAAGAAGCACACTCCTCTTTTTTCATTTAGAAAAATTCCAGTTTTTAGATGAAATTATGGCAGAATTTGAAAAATAATCGAGAGCCAAAAAACGACCACGAGCTTGTTTTCAGCTCTCTTTTTTTTCTGAACGATGCGCTTTAAGTTTAAACCGGAGTTGAAGAAAAAAGTCATGATTTTTTTAAAAAAAAATATTTTAAGAAAATTTGATAAAATTTAATTTTTTTTGAAAAAAATCAACCTCCTCCTCCTCTCCGACCCCCGTATTAAAAAAACGTACGTTAAATAAAGTTAACCCTTCTAGTTTCTAAACCACATTCAAGTTTCTCGTACTTTTTCACCTGAAACACTTTTTCACCTGAAAAACGGAATTAAAGACTCTCTCAGACCAGGACGGGAGCGGTAGTGGGTAAGTCCCGCAACTTGTCCACTACCCCTCCTGTGTCCGGAGTTGGTCTGAGAGATAATGGATCAATAAGTTCGAGATGTGGGGTTATATTTTAAAAACACCTTAAAAAACAAAATATATAAATAAATAAAAATATATCAAATATAATTTATATAGAAAAAAAATTAAATTTTATTTTATACTTTTTTGAATGAAGAATTAAAAGAAAGTAATATTTAGTTGTTAATAATTAGTTATTCTGAATAGTCATGTCGAATTTTTAATTTAACTTTTAAGAATAATGATGAAAACCAACTCATATTTAAACAAGGGGGGGAAAATGGTATAATTTTAAAATTAATAATAAATTGTTTTAATACGAGAGATGGTTTTCATTATTCTTAAAGTTAAATTAAGAATTCGACATTACTATTCAGAAGAACTAATTATTAATTAGTTAAAAAGAAAATTCTGATTTATTTTTCAACAAGTCCGGAATTTTTAACCAACATTTTAACCTTATTTTTTTTCTTGCCACACTTTTATTTTGCACCATTTTAATTTTTAATTGTTATAGAAAACAACAAGAACAAAAACAAAAGAACAAATTTATGTTTTGTTTGGTTTTTCGGCATTTTTTGACCCCGTTTAGTCAATTGTGCCATTTTGTTTTTAGTTTTCAATTGTTTTATTAATCAAAAAAAAAAGAGTGAAAGTGATTTATTGTATTTTTGACGGAATGGATTAATTTATTTGTTGTCTGGAGGTTGCGATTCTTTTATGCAGCTCTTGAATCTGTTGCCGGACGCTCTTTCGACTCGTGCCACCGATGGCCACGTACTGTTCCACGCTGCTTTCGTATTTCCATATTTCGAGGACGTCAGCTTCGAAAACGTCACTGTTTTTTTTAAAAAAAAAAAAAAAGAAACAGAAAAACAACCGGAAGTGTTTGTAACATTTGTTAAATTAAACAAACTGTTCAATTGTAAAATATTTGTTTTTTTTTGTAACATTTAGTAAGGCTAAAAAAAATATGTTTATTGCAATCAAAAAGGTTGGTTAGAGGCTAGAGTTCTGATCGAACTAAAATACAGATGAATTACTGTTGTAGATTAATTCTAGCCTCTAACCAGCCTTTTTGATTACAAATAACAATTCTTTTTTTGCCTTAGTGATTAATTTTGTTCTGTTGTTTTACCTGATGGTTAGAAGATCATCCAATTTGAGTTCGCTTACTTTACAGCCTTTGGTTTCGGCCAAAGCGACTGCGGTTCCTGCGTGTCCGTGTGCGGTTCGAAACGGAATCTGTTTGGTATAAAAGAGCATGTTTCAGCTATTGTTGTTGTTACGAGGGTGGAGTTTATAAAGCGCATCTATCGCAAAATATGCAAATGAAAGTGAAGAATGTCATAAAACTCTTTGAATTATTTTGCATTTCAGAACTAACTTTTAAGTTGAAATTGATAGTGTTTTAGAAACTAGAAAGGTAACTGAATCACTTAAGGATATTTTCATGTTGATATTTTTTTCAAAATGAGCTTTTTATGGCAGTTTGAAAGTGACCCTACTTTAAGCGGACGACATTTTTTTTATTTTCGTCTATAAAAAGTTCATTTTGAAAGATATCAACATGAAAATACTCCTAAGTGATTGAGCTTACCCATCTAGTTTCTAAAGCCGATGCTACACGTAGCAACTTTAGAGCAACATAGCTGTGTTGCTCTATTGTTTCATGAAAGTTGAAACATCTGTCATAAGAGCAACAAACTCAAATTGTTGCTCACAGATTGAAAGCAACAGAATTTTCAAATAGAACTTGGTTCTATTTTCGAGCAACCATTTCAGCCAACAGCCAATAAAAACGGCTTGAATAATCACATGACTATTTCAAATTTTCAACTGATGAAGAAGAGGAAGACGAAGCAAAATGTCTACAGTCTTTGGCTCACAACCTCTTTGTTTCATTGGTTGTTGCTTTCATCTACGTTTCATGAACGTTGCAACATGTATTATAGATGTTGCTTGCAACAAATAGGAAACTACTGTTGCTATAACTAGTATTGTTGCTTGACTGTTGCTAGTTGTAGCATCAGCTTAAAACACTTTCTAGTTTCTCTTAATTTTGCTCTTTTTCTGAAAGACAGAATAACCAGTGTTCGAAAATCAGCTATTCGTAAAACCATCTTAAACAACTGATTTGTAATTAATTGTTATTCACTTGTCATTCCGGTTTTTTTAAAAAAACTTTGAATTTCTCTCTCGAAGTCGTAATCGTTGTTGGAGGCTATAAAAGATCCCACTTTCGACATTTTCTTACCCCTTTTCTAACTAGGTAATAAGCAAGATCCGTTGCCAACATATCTGGACTAAGTGCATCTTGACACGCTTTCGAATCGAGCTAATAAATCAAGAGAAGAAAAAAAAAGTCGTTACGATAAGTAGAAGAATTGCCGAGTTGGGAACGAGAAACGCCGCCTTTTAGGTGAGTAGGTTGAAGAGGGAGGGAGAGTGGAGAGAGAAAGAAAGGTGTGAGGGTCATTTTGTTGGTCACCTTCATCGTGACCACGGTTCCGATGGCCACTTGTAAAATAGCCACCAAAGTGTCGTAAACTTCAAACATTGCCTCTTTGTCCTCCTGTAAATCTTTGTTGTAAGTGCTCGGAAGTCCCTTTAACACCATCATGAATCCAGAACACTTTTAGAGAAAGATTTAAAAAAAAGTAATGCTTGACCAATGTCCAGTACGATGAGATTGTTTTATATTTTTTTTACTCTGCCGTAAATGCGTCCAGCTTTGCCACGAATCAGTTCCAAACTATCTGCGTTTTTCTTTTGAGGCATTAAACTGCTTCCAGTGCTGTTTACAGAATAAGAAAAAAAAAGTAGTGGTCAGTTTATTGTTATGGTCACTCACTCTTGAGAGGAACTTTTATATTTAAAAGTGGTTCACTGACTGACTGACCTGTAAGCATCCGACAAAGAGACGAAACCAAATTCTTTTGTACAGTAAAGAATGAGATCTTCGGCCAAACGGCTCAAATGGATACTGGTCAAGGATGACCAAAACAGAAATTCAGCTATATATAAGACAAATGTTACCTATTAAGCATTTTTAAGCTTCGAAGATGGACACTGGTCAAGAATCTGATCGATAAATACACTCAATATAATGCAATTTATATCGACTACTGTTGCTCATTATTACTGTTACATTTCTTTAATGGACACTGGTCAAGAAAGAAGTGAAATGTACATTGCCAGTTAATAGGTAATTATTGTAACTAATGACTTTCTAGATGGACACTGGTCAGTACTTAGAATACTTTCTATAGAGTATATATTTAGAAGATCTATGAACGTTTTTTTTTGCTTAGATGGACACTGGTCAAGAGTTGATCAATAATATTAACAACTCCAAGACAATTACGGCAACTGTTAACACATTTTGTGGTATAATTGCTAATGTGGACATTGGTCAGTAATGACCGAAACAACTTTAGCTATAAGACTGATGGACGCTGGTCAAGAATGACCGATTTAAAATTTAGCTAATTTCATATGAATTGTTGATATTAAAATGGTTAGCTGGACACTGGTCAAGAATTGAACTTTACATTGTCAGTTAGTAGACAATTATTGTAATAACAATCTATTGACTTTCTTGCTCTGATTCTGCTTCGGACACTGGTCAAGAATGACGAACATAAAATTTCAGTTATATTTATATGAATTGTTCTTATTAAAATTGATGTTTAGATTGGACACTGGTCAAGAATAAACAAACTCACAATTCAACTGTGTTAATAATAATTGTGCTTATTAAAATTAATATTAAGAAGGACACTGGTCAAGAATGGCCAATATAAGTATTCAGCTATTTTTCTATGAATTTCCCTTATTAAAATCGATGTTTAGTTGGACACTGGTCAAGAATAACCAAAAACAAAATTCGCCTAATTTCATATGAATTGCGAATGTTAAAATGTTTAGCTGGACACTGGTCAAGAAGTGAACTTTATAGTGTTATTTGGGAGACAGTTATTGTAATTACTTGCTATTGACTTTCTTGCTCAGATGGACACTGCTAGTGGGTCAAGAATGACCGACATAAAATTACATATATTTACATATATATATATACGAATAATTGATGTTTATATGGGCACTGGTCAGCATAAAACTCTTGAATCTCAATTACCGACAAAATCTCGGTCACCAACTCCAACCAGACTATTTCTAGTGACGTCATTGAACCCAAGTTCTGTTAAAAAAGACCAAAAAAATAATTAACTAAAAGACAAACTTTTAATTTTAAAAAAAAAAAAAAAAAAACTGACCTTTGCAGAGAAAATCTCTGTCGATATTAAAGGGGTTTCCAGCCAAAGCACCACTGTATACATTAAAAAAATAATTTTTGTTTGTGGAATTAATTAATTAACTAATTAATTGAGGGTCTCTTGTACCTTCCGAGAGGCAATACGAGCACACGCTCTCGTATTTCTTTCAATCTTTGAATATCAGCTTCGAGATACCAAGCGTAACTATACATTTTATAAGAATAACAATATAAACAAGACGTTTTTTTAAAAAAAGTAACCTTTGCAAAATATGCAAATTAGAGAACAAAAGAATAGAACTCTTTGGTTATTCTGCATTTCAGAATCATCATTAATGTTTTATGAACAGCTGATTTTGAAACATTTTTTGTTTTATTCTGCGTTTCAGAAGGAAAAATCGAAAGTGTGTTAGAAACTAGAACGGTAACTCAACCACTGAATATCAATTTTCATGTTGATATCTTTCAAAATAAACTTTTGTATAGACAGAAAATTAAAAATATCGTCATATTGAAGCTAGGTGATTTTCAAACTAACGTAAAAAGTTTATTTTGAAATATGAAAATGAAACGTGGAAATATTCTTAAGTGATTGTGCTAATCCCTTTCTAGCTTCTAACATACTTTCTAGTTTCTCTTGATTTTGATCCTGAAAGACTGAATATTTCTTCTCTTAGGGAAGAATCACACACGCTGAAAAACCAGCAGAAAACAGAAATAGAAAATCAGAATCCATCATTCTATATGGTCTTTTGCACTGAAATATTCTGTTAAATTCCTTTACAAAGTGAAATTCCTTGGGATTTTATTATGCATGTGTGATGGATTCTTCCCTAACACGAGTTCTATAGGAACATTTTGTTGTCCGTCAATGGTTTTGATACCTAAGTAGCCAATGACTCCAAAGAATTGGTTGAGCCCTTTGCATATGAGTGTAACCGGGCATTACAACATCAATTTCCCTTAAAAAAAATTGAATAATTATTTTTAATAATTTATGCCATTGATTATTTTTAATTCCATATGAACATAATAACAAGGATCTACATTTCAAAAAGTTGAAACCTCAGTATGGAATTACCACCACTGGAAGTTGAACTCTCTTAACAATTGTTAAGAGTGTTCAATTTCAAGTCCATATGGTTGTATTCTTAATTTTTGCTAAGTCAAAGCTAGTGCTAAACTCATCAATGTTTATATTATCCTTCCTATCAAAAAAATCATGAGTTAACACACTACCTTTTTGACTTTTGAGCAATCATTAAGAATTGTGACCCATAGTTTTTATTCTTGAATTTAAGCTCTAAAGCAGGCATGTGCAGCTTTATTAAGAGTGTGGGCCGGATAGCCAATTTTAAATGTATCTGCGGGCCATACCATATGATGTTCATTGTAACGAATATAGTTTTTCTTTTTTAAGTTTGCTTTACGAACAAAATTAAGCTAAGCTTCAGCAGAGAGGGTCACTGTGATTCGTTTATTCTGGAAATGTGGAAATAAGCTGGCGGGCCAGATTCAGTGAAATTTAGAGAACTCCTCACGGAGTCACGGGCTGGATAAAATCAGGGTGAGACCGTATGTGGCCCACGGTGGCCATACAATGCATATGTATGCTTTAGGGAATTTAAAAAATATTCGACTTTTGGCTGTGTTTTTTGGGGAAAAAAGCAAAGTCTATAGACTTGGATTTTGACCCGTTTTTCCGAATTTTAAAAATTCTTGAATCCTTATGCTTTTCTCAGAATTTCTTGACTTCTTGGGCCAGTTGAGCACTCCTGAGGTATTTTAGAGCTTTTTTCGTCATGATCATTTATAATTTCTGAGATATTTCATTTTAAACAATTTAGCTATAGACCACCTTTTGAAATGTTAGTGCTTTGGTTTTAGGATATCCTGTATATTTTCATTATTACCTTTCTGCTCTTTGTACTAAAACCTCGACAAAAGTTTCCAATAAATGTTGCAATGCAGCCACTTGATTTGCTAACCACAATTTCATATCAGTTGCAACCTAAAATTGCAATTTTGGTCATTTTAAATTTTAAAAGTTACTTCATAAAATATTATTATTATTATTATTTAATTGCAAACTTGGTCATTTCGACTGCGTCCCGTATGTAATTTTCCAGCTGGTTCACCAATTAGCTCCTATTTATTACAATAAAAAGAGAAGAAAATTTCTTGGGAGTTCGTTTAAGATTTTTGTTTAAAATACAAACTTTTAATCTTCTTTCATTTGCTGTGTGAATGTCTTCATCACTTGCTTGAAGTATGAATTTGCCTCCACTCCATTCTTCTTTAATCTAGTAAAATTATGATAATTAAAAACAATTATCACAGCTAATTTGGCGAGGCCGGTAACTAAGTTTCAAGTCGAAGTTCAATTTTTCTTGAATTTAGGCCGAATTTTACCTTTTCTAGTCCATTATAAATTGCTTCTTTTTCCTCGTTGGTCACCAAACCCACTTTTTCTAAGGCTTTTACATAAGCTTGACTTCCCTGTTTAAAGAGATTTTTAATTTTCGCATTCAAAACTAATATTAATTAAGGTGTTTGAATAGATATTTATTTTGTTTTTGTCACCCCTGATGGCGCCACTGTTTTGACTAATGCTAAGCGCCATAATGTTTTTTTTTTTTGTAAAATTTGGACGCAAACGCATTCAAATTGTTTTCAAAACTAGAATGGGAAAAGATTAGGCTAAAATTTTTGTCATGGCAATATCTGAAAAAATAAACATTTTATAGTTCAGTTTGAAAATAACCTGTTTTTTAAGTTTTTCCAGACATTTCATGAAAAACTGGTTTTGCCTTTTTCAAACTGCCATAAAAAGTTTATTTTGAAAAATATCATAATGAAAGAAACTTAACATTTTCAATTTATCACCAACTATTCTAGTTTCTAAAACAGTTTGATTTTTTTAAAACACTGGGACCAGGCTCAGGAAGGGGGGGGGGGACGAAAACGAAATAAATATCTATTCAGCCACCTTAAAGCAAACAAAATTATGCTTTTTTTTGCAATTAAAGAGGCTAGAGGAGTTTTCGAATTAAAATGCATTAGAATGATGTAAGTTTAATTCTAGCCTTTAACGAGCATATCTGATTGCACAAAAAGCGTAATTTTTGTGTCTGATTAATAATTAATTGTGGAAGTAACAACATTATACAAACTGACCAGTAGATCTGCTGACCACATGCGTTGGTCGTATACAATTGAAGCATTGAATTGTTCCATTATGGGATCAGTTTCTCCACTGAAACGTCCACCCCATAATTTGGATCCCTTGAAATTAAAAAAAAATGATCAAGTGTATAAAATCTAAAAGCAAAATTAAGAGAAACTAGAAAGTTGTTTTTAGAAACTACAAGAGTAGGACGATTTTCATTTCATTCATGTTGATATTTTTTTTTTCAAATTAAGCTTTTTATGTCAGTTTGAAAATGACCCAAATTTAAAGAGAGATGATGCTTAGCAGATAATATTTTTAAAATTTCTGTCTATGAAAAGTTTATTTTGAAAGATACCAACATGAATAAGTGATTGAACTAACCTTCTAGTTTCTAAAACACTTTCTAGTTTTTCTTAATTTTGCTCTTGAAAGACTTCCTAAACCAAAGTTCGAAAATCAGCTGTTTATAAGAAAAAAACCTTCCACGTTTTATGAAGTTTTTTTAAAAATTATTTTAAATACTAGAAAGGTTAAGAAATCAGTTAAATTTATACAAATTTACAATGTATAAAAACTTTCTAGTTTCTCTTAATTTTGTTACTGAAAGACTAACTAAACCAAAGTTCGAAAATCAGCTGTTCATAAGAAGAAAAAAACCTTTCACATTTTATAAAAAAAAAAATTAAAAATTGTTTTAAAGACTAGAAAGGTTAAGAAATCAGTTGAAATTATACAAATTTACAATGCATAAACATCTGTAAAGTGTGTATTATTTAAAAAAAAATATGATTAAAAAAGGTTTTAACTTCAAAAACTGTTTTCTCTTCTTCCATTTTTTAATCAATTGCCAATTAAAAGACTGAATAACAAAAGTTTTAAAATCAGCTGTTTCTAAGAAGAAGAAAAAACTTTTCACGTTTTAAATGCTGGAAAGGTAAAAAGTCTGTCAGTTAAATTTTTATATAAACAGCTGTAAAGATTATTTTTAAAAAAAGTTTTTTAACTTACTTCAAAAAGTTTTTTCTCTTCTCCCATTTTTCTATTAATTGCCAATTAACTTTTTAACTTTAAAACTTTTAACGAGAGAAAAATAAAACGACTTTCTAACTGAAAAAAAGACTCAAGTCAATAAACAGAAAGTTTAAAAAGTTTTCTGTTTTATGATCATAGCAACTACGAAAAGAAAAAAAACCAAAAATTTCAAGAATCATTCAAACATTTGCGTTTACTGAGATCAGTTTAAAGTTCGTGACGTCATACGCAATGCTTAGAAACTATAAAAGTTTATTGCTTCATCTAATTATGTTTTTTTATGGATGTGCGCTTGCGGAAGTTAACGAATAAACGTTAAAAGAATTGATTTATGACGTCACACATTAATGCCAGATTGTTGGTTATGCAACCAATTGACTTTTGTAACACGGGTTTCCAATGTGGTTATTTTATTTTATTCAGGAAGTTTGTCTAGAAATAGTTTTTTTTTCCTCTCGCACTTTTAATAGGAAGTTCTTGAAAATAGACTTCGTTTTTCTCTTAAAATTACTTTCTTCCTTGAAGTCCTTGATTTTTTTTGTTTGTTAAGAATTTCTTTATAAATAAATTAAAATGAGGGCCGATAGTTTTAATGACAATTTTAATAATTTTATTATATCATATAATGAATATACAGTATGTTTGTTTTATAAAATAACTATTATGTTACATAAAATAATTTAAATTATAAAGTAACCATTTTATTGCAATTAGTCGATCTTTTGAAAGATCGATAAGACAGGGCTTTAAAAGATCGATTTTGTGAGAATTGATTTTTTTTCTTTCTTAGAATTGATTGAAAATTCCAAATCCCGTTGTGAATGTGGCTAAAAAATGTTGCAATAGTTTTCTATTTTTTATTTTAAATAATTTATTTATTTTTAAGTTTAAATAATTTATTTATTTTTAATTTTAAATAATATATTTATTTTTAATTTTAAATAATTTATTTATTTTTAATTTTAAATAATTTATTTACTTTTAATTTTAAATAATTTATTTATTTATTATTTTTAAATTTTATTATTAACAATTATCTGTTATTATTTGTAGGCATGCACTTGCTAAAATTAGCCCTTAAAGTGTTTAAACTACCCTTCTAGTTTCTATAATACTTTTAGTTTCTGTTTAATTTTATTTCTTAAAGACTGAATAACCAGAGTTTGAGGGGCGTTTACAATTTAAAAGCAGCTTAATTGACTAAGTGACTAATGTCAAGAATAGTTAGTATAGAAGTGTATCGGATTTAATTTATGTTTATCTTCTAATTTTTATGCATTTTTTGTTTTTAATTATTAAAAAAAGTGACTTAATTAGGTATGCAATTTCGAGGATTTAGTTTTTCATAATTAAATTATATTTAATTTTGATTTTGATCTACTAATTATCAGTATGGCAAAAAAAATATGCTTTTTGCAATCAAAGAGACTGGTTAGAGGCTAGAGTTGTTCTAGAATTAAAATAATACTGAATTAAAGTTTTAGGTTAATTCTAGCCTCTAGCCAGCCTTTTTAATTTTAAAAAGCATACTTATTTTTGCCTTAATTATAAGTCAATATATTTTTGAACTCATCGTACAAAATTGATGTGCACATTCTGTTATTCATCGATTCATCTATCAGAGTGACGTCACGTCTTTAAAAATATATTAAAAGAACGTCACAACGCTGGATAAATCGCTGAATATGGCTCAGGTAACGATGTAAGCATTAAGTCTGTCACAAACTGAACTACGGAATAATGAGGTCAAAATGATGTCACAGCAATGAAAGCATAGCTTGCTGTGACGTTAATTTGACGTCACTATTCCATACTGCCGTTCGCGCCGGACTATCGCATGATCGTAACCAGAGCCTCGTAAAAAAGTTTCGCCGGTTTTGTGACTAGCGCCATCTATTGAGAGAAATTTGCATTAGTGTTTCTTTAATTGCTTTATTAACGTTGACAAGAAAAAGTTTTCGTGTTTTAAACGCCTTAAATTATGTCTTTAGGAGATTATATCTGCCTTGGAGTGGACGCTTGCTTTTTAACTGCCGTCTACTACTTATATAAGAGCAATAAGAGAAATCTAGATGCCGTAAAAGTAAGTGTTCTTCTGTTAAAAGTCGTACTTTTTCTTAATAAAACGAACGAATGATGGCATGAACAAGCTCATTCTTAGTAATGTGTTGAAGCATTACGTGTTCATTGGAGCACCTATGAAAACAAATGAATTGGGTGACCTAGTATGGCGTCTTAATGTGATACAAAGCGTATGTGAAAGACGTCATCTTACTTCACTTAGCTGGCTTTTTTTTATCTGCCTTCAGAAAGTGGAGTTTGGATACCCTTTTCTCGAGTTTTCGTTTTAGAAATAAAATGCATTTCATAATGCGTTTTATCACGCGTTTGGTTGTGTTTTCTTTATAGAATGCACCAGTTTTGGAGATATCACAAGCTTTAAAGACGGAACTTGAAGAGAAAGCGACGAAATACGTTCCGTACGTTGTAGTGCGAGGTTACGTAAAGGCTCTAAGTCATCCAATTATCAGTAAAAACGTTCCTCGCATCACAGGAGTAATTCAGGAGACGATCTTAAGGGAACATCAAGTGAAATGGAGTTGGGCAGCAAGGTGGTGGTAAGTAAAACGCAAGGAGAAACCCGAAAAAACAAAAATGAATGCAACGTTTTCTTAGTAATGTTTCATTTCAAAGGACCGACGTCACAAAAGACGTTTCTCGATCTACGGATTCGGTTCCGTTCGCACTGATTGGACCTCACGGAGTCGTAGGCGTCGAAGTCGTCGATCCGCTTCGAGGATCTGGTCTAAAGTTACAGACGATTCACGACGTGTTCAAACCAAGCGTAACGTCGGCCTGGCAAGCTCTAACCAGTTTTGTTATAGGAGAACGGTCTAAAGGGTTTCAGGAGATCGAGAAAATGCTTCCAGAAGGAACTTTTCTGACGGGAATCGGAGCTCTAATCCTCGGAGCCGATCGTCAGCTCCAGTTGAAGCCTCCGAAAGATGGAGGATTGACTTATTTTGTGACAACCATGTCGGACGAAGCGATCATCAAGCATCTGGAGGTGGATACGAGGTTTTTTAAAGTGCTGACGTTTATTTTGGGTGCCTTAGGAAGTTTTCTCGTCGCAAAGATTCTCTTAGTATATTATAGAAAGTTTAGGGAGCATTCGAGAGCGAGAGAAGAGATGGAAAGGTTACAGGACGTGCAACTGGAACGATTGAGGTCGAGAAGATCGGTTGTTGATCCTGCTGTTGAGAGAGGAGAGGAGAACGTCGAAAGTGAGACAAGACAGTTGTGTGTCGTTTGTTATGAGAATCCACGCGAAGTTGTGATTCTAGAGTGTGGACATATCTGTTGCTGCGTCGATTGTTCGTTGGTGCTCAATTCTAATTCGGCAGGTTGTCCCGTATGTAGATCTCCGATATCGAGGCTCGTACCGGCCTATATGCCATAAATATCGATACTTATATATAGGATCGTACAATCAGGTTGATCGCAGCTTAAGAATATTAACCCCTATACCTTATTTAATCGACTTGATGCTCTCTATAGATGAATTTTGTATTTTTGATAATTTATTGACTTTACAAAAAATGATAAAATGTGCGATTTATGCATATTTCTATGCATTTTATTTAGTAAGTAAAAATTGTCTTAAATGGCGAATTTTAGTTTGTTTTATTGTTTAAAAAATTTAAATAATGTTTTATTAAGTTCTGCATTCCATGAGCAGCAGTAAGAAGAAATTGAAACGTGTTTTAGAAACTAGAACGGTAGGTGAATCACTGAAGGGTATTTTCATGTTGACATCTTTCAAAAAAAAACATCTGCCTAACTGTCTGTCATTGTCAAACTGCCTTAAAAAGCGTAAACTACCTTAAAAAGCTTATTTTATAAGATATTAATGTAAACACATCCTTTAGTCATTGAGCTACTTTTCTAGTTTCTAAAGCACTTTTGAGTTTCTGGTAATTTTTAGAAACTAGAAGGTTAGCTCAATCACAAAAGTTTATCAAACCTTCACAGTTAGCTTCACTCTTAAATTCACACAAAACTTCCATTTAGCTTCACACTTACTTTCAGCCACTAATTATTGTGTTTTTTTTTTTCATTTACGAATAGTTTTTTACAAAGATATTGTTTCAAAGTACTGTTAATTCAGAAAATGAGTCTTGTCATTTTTTTTTCGTGTTGGAAATATGGCAATCCACAGATTAATTAAATTTAATACTTCCAAGTGGTGTTTATGAGTTATGACTGCCGCTATAGGAATCAGTGGTTATAGGTTTGTAAAGGGCGAAAATTAACTATGAAAGTAATACCTTGTACACACATGAGCTAAATGAATTCAAGTTATAAGTGTTCAGGTGAATTATACGGAATCCAGTTAACGACATAAACCCAAATAAAAATTGACTTTATTATTAATATTTTAAATTGAAAACTAAATCAATATTTTGTAAATAGTTTTTTATAATATATATTATATTTAAGTATTAAGACAATATTTTGAGATTATTAACTGAATAAATTGAATTCGACATATTGCCCTTCACAGGTCTCTGTAGAACGTGTTTAATATTTAAATGCATTTAACTGTGTATGTGTGTACAAAGTATTAGTGTGAAGTCGTTGAATTGTGAATTAAGTGTGAATTGTTTTTATTAAGAACGAACTGATCAGGCTTCCGTACATTTCCCCACTGATGTAAATGACTGTGACGTCATGTGACAGGTAATTTTTAATTTGTTTGTTACTTGGTCTGATGTCACATGCTCCGCCCTTTTCGATTTCTAATTGGTTTGTTACTTGGTCTGACGTCATAAAAGGGCGGAGCAAAGGAAATTATAATGCTGGGCACAGTTGCCTGACGTCATGTGTTCTACGTGGTTCCCGGATGTGAATGGAATTTAAAATGGCGGGTTTTTAGGCGGTTTCTTTTTACTTGCGTTATTTTTTCGTAGGTAACTTAATTAAAAATCACACTTTTAACTTAAGTTATTGTAAAATAGATAGTACAAAGTGAATGTATGTTATTTGTTTGCGGGTTTTACGTTGCCATCGTTTTATTAGCGGATTTTTTTCACTTTCGGTAAAAGTTGGTGATTTTGGACGTGAATTTGCCGGTTTTGGAGACTCAAGGTTTGTGAATATTAACGAAATTTACCAAAATCAACAGAAAACAAGACAGAAGTGCGTGTAAAGTGTTACATTTTAAGTTATAATTTGTGTAGTTTTCAATTAAGTTTTATGAATAATTTTAATTCGTGTTTCGAAGATGTGAAAGTCGGTTCGGAAAGTGGTGAGTGTTTTCGAATGTTCTCACTAGGTGGCGCTAGTTCGCATTGTCACGTTCGAGGTTCAGTTTTCACACAGCCAGTTAGAAATAGGGGAGAACTTCAGTTGGCTCCGCCCATGTTATGACGACCGGCAACTTCTAATTAGTTGGAATTATGTAGTCTGACGTCAAATGCTCTCCGCCCTTTTCAACGTCGAACCACACAACAAACCAATTAGAAGTTCTCGGTCGTCATAACAAGGGCGGAGACAACTGAAGTTCTTCCCGATTTCTAAATGCCTGTCTTTTTACAGGTTCATAGCTATGAGCAAGACAACGGATGACGTCAGACAGTCTCACGTGACGCGTCGAGGTGTTTTGACGTCATCGTTTGGCCACGTGTTTATATAATATTTTTTTGCGGGAAGAAAAAGAAATCGTTTTATTTACAAAACTGCGATTAACACGTTTACATTTTAATGTTAAATTTAACATTATGAGGAATGTTTTTATTATTGATTCTTGTTTTTCTATACAATTGTCCAGTAATTTACTGAAAATCGGAAACAGTTACTACACTATTTATGTAAGTACACCTTTTTTTTTCTAAGATGTTTCTATATATTATTATTATTATGCATAATATATCCATATGGCTATCGTAATAGCCACTAGTAAAGAAGCATTGAGGTTGTTGAACCGCCTCCAGAGTGGTTCCTCCTCGAGACATTTGGTGGCGCTCAGAGCTTCTTCCTCTTTGCTCGGTTTCGTATTCTCGAAATTGTCCTCTTCGGCTTCGGAACGATTCGAGCCGCACGTGAAGTAGAGAAGTTTTTTCCATATCGTAACTTCTGTCGTCTCTTCTTCTGTAAGAAAGAACTCAGGATTGTTAAGGTGGGTACACATCTGAACACGAACAAGGCGAGGCGGTTGTCTCGTTTGTGAACTGCCTCGTTCCGAACAAAAGTCACACAGCGATCCGACCATTTGCCGTGTTCGCGGAGCTTAATGCCAAAAAAATCTAGAAAGTAGAACTGAAAAAGCGCAAAAACAAAGGTTCGAGGCAGAACTAAAACTACTAAAAGCCGTCCAAGATGTACCGACTTGCTTCAGATAGCAATTCGTTCGGCCTCGGGTGTCTGCCGAAGCAGTTTTTTAAATGGTATTTCTAAAAGGTGGCTACCATTTTCTCTCCATTTTGTAACTTATTTTAAACCTGATGCCCAATACCCTAACGAAGCCCTCTTAGTTACTGACTCACCTGCTGTTGCTAACGGTAGTACGGAACTAGTAAAAGACATTGGTGGAACCACAATAGTGTCTTTATCTGGTTCCATTTGGTTAGAAACGGTGATGACCGGTACTTTTGAAGGCAGCTTTCCGTTCTGAGCTTCGATTGACTCGCGATCGAGTCGCGGTTCGACACTCGTACGGTTCCAGAACGTCAATCGGTGAAGCTATGAATGTAACAGCAGACAAAAATTAGCAAAATAAAACAATAGAAAATTTGGGTCTGTTGTTTGGTCCGTGACAAGTCAGCTGTTTGAGCTGAGTACGTACATAACAGGGATCAGTAGGATCGGTTGCGAGGCTAATACCGATCGTGATGAGAACGCAGACAAAAAACAATATAATTCCGAAGTGAAGGAAGTGGATACTGCTGACCCAGTCTTTAATAAATTGCGGCCGTGTGTCGGGATCTACGGAACCGCATGGCGGTGGCAAGAATCCAAACTCTAGTACGAAGCGAACGAGACCAAGGACGAGGCCAATCATTAGGCTCCAAAATGCACCCTGAGCAAAATAATTTAGGTTCGTAAGGGGAAGAAGATTAGATTCGCTTTATACCTGGTGGTTTTATACTTGTTCATTGATGCGACTCCAGAGAACGGCTAAGACGTAAACGGCACATATGGGTGGAGCCAAATAACTGGTGATACTCTGACAGTAAACGAATAACTGACTTCCGGGAGATGCTTTGATGGCAGGAATCCACAACACGCTAACGACTACCAAGAAAACCACAAACAACCTAAAAGAAAAGACACTTTTTAGTGCCTTGGCACCACGAACCACATTTTAGTGGTTGAGTTTGACTGCAAAACGTAGTTAGCGTATCGCTCGTGTGCAAAGATCTTGCGTCTTCCCATAGCAATACATTGCAAACACAGCACAGCCACCTGCAACAACATTTTTTGCAGTCGAACTCGACCACTTATAGGTGGCTCGTGTGCCAAGACCCTTTATAGGATGTAGGAAACACTTCGAGACGAATAACCTCTTACCTTCCAACGACGAGCAATTCCCAATCTGTCGCATCCTTACGAATCCTCGTCCAAATGTCCATTGTAAAAATGGTGCTACTGCTATTAAAGATGGAAGTCAGCGAGCTCATGAGGGCTGCCATCATGACAGCCAACATCATGCCGCTCAGTCCGGTTGGCATGAGACGTAGGACAAGCAACGGATATGCGATGTTGGAGCAACCTCCGCGACTGCCACATATTTTTTCACATTCACTTGGAATGGAGCAACCGACTTCGTCTAAAGTAGAATGAATACAATTTTGATATCGAGAGCTGCTTAAGAAGAACTGTTAGTTCCCTGGACGCGAATAGAGGCGCTTGCATCGCTAAAGATTATTGTCACAAACCGCTTTTATGATAAAAAAACATTATCTTGCCTCCATAATGTGTTGTATTCCATTTGCACGCTCAGAAAAGAGGAAAAAGCCTTCGTTGCACCCACAACTGGCAAATTCGTTTCTTCATTTTTTTCGGTGCCATTGATTCGGCTCTAACGTCACTTATGTTTTTTTCGTTACTATGCCACCGCCAACGGAAAAATGAAGAAACCAATTTGCCAGTTATGGGTGCAATGAAGGCTTTTTCTCCTTTTCTAAGCGTGCAAATGGAATACAACAAATTATGGAGGCAAGATAATGTTTTCTTAATTACAAGGTATTTTTTATTGTAATTAAGACGTTAAAAATATTTTTTTAGAAGTGGTTTTTATAAGCTCGACAATAATCTTTATCGATGCAAGTGCCATCACCCGTGTCACTTTGCTGAAACAGCGTCTAATTATAGACTCAAATGTTACCAGGATACAGGATTCTTGCTATCATTCCGGGAAAGACGAGAAGGTAAAGCGGAAGGAGTTTCAAGTAGCCAGCGAACAAAGTGCCGGTCTTTGCGTGGCTTAAATTCTTGGCTGCGAGAACTCTCTGCACGATGACCTGGTCAGAGCACCAGTACCAAACGGCCGAAATGGTCAGTCCGAAGAAGATTCCAGTCCACGGTAGATCTGGACTCGTCGGATCTCGAATGAAATGGAGCGAATCGGCTGGCACGCGTCCGCAAGACTCGTTTTGAGTATTGTACGTGCTGTTTGTCGGCTCGGAATCGAGGTAACGATGCCAAACTGCACTGTATCCACCCACCGCCGCAAAACCTATTCTTTCCGAGGAAGATTTCGAGCTTTTATAATCTTTTATATGATGCTCTTTTCTCGAGTTAACTTAGTTCGTTTACGGTTCTCCTTTGATCGGGCCACTTACTTTGTATCATTAACATAATGGATCCGATTAGCATGAGGATGGTTTGGACGAAATCAGTCCAAATGACGGCTGTAAGTCCTCCTACGGAAAATAATTAAAACAATTGGCTAAACAAATCGTTATTTAGGGGTTGTTTACTCTTAAGAGAACGTTTGTTTCCAGTTCTCTCTAATATATATATGATGATCAATTGAAGACGTTTTCTCGGAAAAAGGAAATTCGGGACCTTTTTTTTTGTTGATTTAAGATTCGTTTTCATTAAGCCGCCGATTTTTATTGGCACTTTGGGGGGAGACTTATTATAAGATTGATTGCTGTGTAATTACTCTGCAGAGTAACGGGATGAACTTGTTTTAAGATCGAGTTTAAACACTCGTTGATCGGCACTTTAGAAAACGTTCAAAACGTAGACTTTGATTTCCAAAAATATACGGTTAGAACTTTTTTTTAAAAGAAGTAACTTTGAGAAGAAACAATATCTGTAGTTTTTTTCTTTCCTACTAGTTATCGTTAAAAAGGTTTCTGTGTATATTTTTTTTGTCGAAAAGGCCAAATTTGACGTTTTTCACTTAAATATCTAATCGATAAACGAACAAGTTTGAACTGCGGTAAAGTTTTATTTTGAAATCAGTTGCAGATCGAAGTGATCGTTTTTTTTTCTAGCAAGTGGTCGCGTTTGAAGCAAATGGTTTCAGTTGTGCTCTTGGCCCACGTAGACTACTTTTGATGGTGGATTTCGCCTGCAAAATGAAATCGATTTGTCGCCTGTGTGGCCAGGTTCGGCTTCTTTCAATATAGCAGTATATTACAAGCACAGATGAAGCACCTGCGACAACATTTTGCACTTGAAATCGACCACAAAATGTGGTCTGTGTGACAGGCAGTTCTGTCCAGCCCTAAGATTTCGTTTGCCCCGCCTCTTTTATAAGCGTCATCAATTTTCTAATTGGTTTGTTACTTGGTCTAATGTCACATGCCCCGCCCTTTTATTATTATATTATTAGCAATTTCTAATTAGTTGATATTTGGTCTGCTTGTGTATATTATGGTCGGCGCCATATTGGAAGTTAATTACTCACTAGAATGACGCCCGTACAGTGTACGGTAAAATGGTACTTGTCGTTGTTGAATGTTGAATTTCATTTCGTTATCGCGCATGGCGTATTCCAGCAGTAGCCAATCGCAGTATTAGCTGTAGGGATGTTTAGGGTTACGGTCTGTTGGTCGGGTCAACCAAATTATTTATTAGATTTGTTAAGTCACGTTTAGTCCACCATATTTGATGCCATTAGTTATACAGGCAATTAGAAATCGGGAAGAACAGAAGTTGGCTCCGCCTTTTTTAGGATGAACGGCAACTTCCAATTGGTTTGTTGTGTGGTTCGACGTTGAAAAAGGCGGAGCATGTGACGTTAGACTACATAACCAACCAATTAGAAGTTGCCGGTCGTCATAAATAGGGCGGGGAGCCAATTTCTGTTTGTCCCGATTTCTAATCGCCTGTTTAGTTAGCGAGGACTTTATATGAAGTGGGGCGGTCAAAAAAAAATGCTCAGCTTAGTATTGTCACTTTTGCCTTCAAGCTGAGCAGAGAAGGCATTGAGCAAAGAAATAATATAATGATTGTAATTAATGTGATTTTTCTTGTTCCATACCTACAATGGTGAAGATGGCTGCCACGGCCACTAATAAAATGATGGAGATGTACAGATTCCATCCGAGAGACTGTTCTATGAACAAAGCTCCCGCGAACAAATCCACCTGAAAAAACAAAGACAAGGAAATTGTTGTTTAACTCGTTGAGAACTTAGAAAAGTTTTTTTTAGAAACTAGAACGGTAACTAGACAAGAAATGTTTTCTTGACAGCAGTTTGAAAATATCAAGTTTAATTTATTTTATTTGATTAATTTGATGTGAAAAATGTTAATTGTGCTTCTGCTATAAATATATATTTTTCATTTGCGTAAAACGGAACAATTTTGTCTCCAGATTTTGCTTATTTTGTACTTTTGTTTATTTTCTATTTGCATAAATAATTAGCAGATTTTCAAATTTGTATTTGCATAAAGGTTTGTATAAGGGAAGGAGTGGTATCAGCTGGACTGGAATCAGGTATGATGCAATACCCGGTATAGCCGTTTAACATGGTGTGTATTCAAGTTTTCGTTTACGAGAATCATAACTAGGTTATGCAAATTTATGAGTGGATGGATATTATATTTGAGTGCTTATATCTAAATTACATTTCAAAAAATAACTTAAGTGCGACAAGAGAGAATTTAAACGAAATCCAGACACGCCATGTTTAATGGCTATACCGGGTATTGCAACATACCTAATCCCAGTCATGCTGATATAGGCTAACCTCTTGATGATCTATTTCAGTTTCTAACAAAACGTTTTGAATTTATTTTTACAAAATAAAGTGGCTGTATCCAGGTGGGGCATTTTTTCCCCTCGAGGTGGAGGCTAGCAGTGACGTTGAGGTAGCGAAAAAAGTATAAACAAATAAGCGGTTAAATAGCATTATAGCATGTGTAATTGTAGCAGATTACACGAGCGGAACGGAGCGTAAAACAATACTTCACAAATGGAACAGTAAGATGAAGACACTGTTAATTGATCTCAAAGTATTTTTGCGTTTTTAAATAAACTATTTCAATTTAAATCTATTTTTTTTCTAATAATTTATAAATTTGTTTTTTGTGCTCCATTCCGTTCCAAATGCTTTATGCTATTTAACTGCACGTTTGGTTATTTTTTTTTCGCCACCTTTTAGCGTTACTGCTAGCCTCCACTTCCAACCATTGGCGTCGTCCCAGTTGGAACAAAAAACCAATCGAAAATAAACGAAAATATGATTTCTTACTGATATTTTTGTGAAGACATACAAGATTAATGCGAGAACAGACAAGTAGATTCGTATCCGTTGTCCTCCGAAACGCTTCTGAAGGTATTCGGGCATCGTGTATACCTGATCATTTCACAAACATTTCGATTTGAGTCACGATTTTGTTTTAATTTTGAGGTTAGTTTTTTTTTTTTTTTTTAAATACCCCAGCTGCCATGTAAACGGGTACGAATATCCAACCCAATATTATCATGACTAGAATAGCCTGCAATTCGGAAGAAACAAGAAAATTAAACAAAAAACATGTTTTTTTTGTGATATTTGCTTTTATAAAAAAAAAAAACAGTCTAAAAATTAAGAAAAAACAGGATGTAAATGTGTCTGGTGTTGTTGGTGTATTGGGGTTAGTGTCTCAGCCCATTGGTAATGTTGGTTATGGGTTCAATCCCCGTGCGAATTGTATTTTCAAATATATTTCAGAAGGTGGCGGTGGACAATGAAGTTAAATGAAAACGAGTAATAATAATCAAAAGAAAAATCATATAGAGAATATGAAATCTTAAGAACCCTTTACTGAATTTGCAAATAAAAATAAAGAGAAAGTGAGATAGAAATATAGAAAAAACATAGAGTAAGATGGAAAATGAGATAGAGGAATAAAGAGAAAACTCAATTAACAATTAGAAACAAGAAAATTAAACAAAAAAATCTATCGTCTGCTTAAATTTGGATCATTTTCAAATTCGCATAAAGCGTTTATTTCGAAGAATGTCAACGTGAAAAATACATTTAAGTGATTTAATAAAAATACCCTTCTAGTACTTCTGGTTTTGAAGGTAGGTCACAACACAGGAAATGAAGAAGTTCTTGTCTTGCATACTCCTAGGAATGTATTTGCACCCAGAAAATATTTCTTACGTTAAGTGACTGTGGAGGTTAAGGGGCTCAATTTTTAATTTTCTGTTTAAAAAACTAGAAGGTACACGGCAACTTTCTTTCCAGGTTTGTGTTTCTAGATGTGTTTTCTAGTTTCTTATAAACTTTTTATTAATTTCTAAAGAGGTGTTTCGTTTTCATCGTCCTATTGCAAACTTAGGGCAGATTGAGAAGCTCGTGTTTTAATTTATTGTTAAAAAAAAACTAGAAGGTACACGGAAACTTCTTTTTAGTTTTATGTTTATAACTGTGTGTTTCTAGTTTCTTATAAACTTTTCCTTCATTTGTACTGAACTGTTCACTTTTGAGAAAATAGTTTGTGTTTTAAGCTTCAGACGTGACGTGTAAGGGGCGGTTACGGCGCACGGGTTTTTTAAATTTACAATTAAAAAAACTAGAACGTACATAATATATGGTCCCGTCTGCTGGCTACCTGGCAGACTGCCGCGGACAGGCAATTAGAAAACAGAATAAACATAAGTTGGCTCCGCCCTTTTGATGACGAACGCCAACTTCTAATTAGTTGGTTATGTAGTCTGACGTCACATGCTCCACCCTTTTCAACGTCGAACCGCATAACAAACCAATTAGATGTTGCCGTTCGTCATAAAAAGGGCGGAGCCAACTTATGCTTATCCCGTTTTCTAATTGCGTGTCTGCCGCAGACAGCAGTTTGAGAAACACTGATGCAAACACACGCAAGAAATATCTTGACAGAGAGACGAATATTGAATATCCAGCGTGTGTTTACGAAACATCTGATATACCGTGACACTTTTATTAATAGAATATTGTAAGTGTGAGATGTCGGAATCAAACATTATTGTGATCGATTGACTTCGATATATGATCGATTGATTAATTAGTGGGAGGCCGGATTTTTTTTTATGAATCGATTGAGATCAGATTTGTTGAAAAACAAATCATAATTTATAAGCTGTTCTGAGATTGATGCAGGAAACTCTAGTGGTTTAGAAGAGACATTTGAATTTAAAAAAAAAAATATGTATATTCTGAAAGTAACCATGAAAGGGACCTGTAGCAGAGGAACAAAAATAAAATTACAGCATGTGTGTCCAAAACATAAAATATGAAAAACGATCTTAATGTGCTCTGATGCGCGCCTAAAATGCGTTTGTCAGAAAAATCTGTATGAATTTATAAAGCATTACATTTTTCATGCTCAAAATCCCTTTTGTTCTACTCGAAATCCGATATTAAGTTCGGTCAGCTATACGTAAATATAAAAATGTCCTTTGAAAAGTTTACTTTGAAGTTTGTTTAGGGCACGGATCCACTCAAAAGTCAAGAATAAATTTATGAGTGTAACTTAGGGTCTGTTCAGGCAAAAAATACAGTGCCGTGAGCAAAAAAAAAATCACTGAGGGTCACTGGGTGGGGCTACGTGAATGACGCGAATGGGCTACGTTCAGTTCCTTATACCTAGTGCACACCTGATAATTTAAATGTATTTAATTTTGAATAGCAAATGTGTAATACAGAGCCCTGAGTAGGGCAAACAATGTGTCGAATTCAATTTATTCAGTTAATAATCTGAAAATATTGAGTTAATACTTAAATATAATCAGATAAATAATTGACAAAATATTGATTTAGTATTTCAATTTAAAATATTAATAATTGAAGTCGATTTTTATTTGGTTAGTGTCCTTAACTGCATAAAACGATTATTTCTGAACAGAGATAGTCACAAAAAAAGGATTTCCTCGCTTCATTTATTCATTAAGTTTCGAATAGACAATTAGTTTTGTTTAATTAATGCTTTTAACAACCTAATACTTGTACTGGTAAGTTCGCTTCTCGAACTTAGCCACGTCCATAGAGATCTAAGGGCGTGACCACATGAATGCACGTAACTCCATCTAGTGGCATCATTTGTGATTAATTCTAATAAAAAATCTACTGGTCACACCTTAAGTAACATATATTATGAACAGCCGATTTTCGAACTCATGATTAATCTGTCTTTCGGGTACAAAATTAAAAGAAACTACAAAGCTGTGGCGTAGCTATGACTTGGTTGCGCCCCCCCCCCCCCCAATAATCAAAAGTAAAAAATTATCACCTACTTAATGTCGACTTCTTTTTAAACTTGCATAAAGAACTTATTTTGAAAGATGTCAACATGAAAACTATTCTGAAATGAATTGGAAGCCACCCTTCTAGTTTCGAAAACCACTTTCTAGTTTCTTTTTATTTTGCACCTGAACGACAGAATAATCAAGTGTTCGAGAGGCCGCCCCCCAGTTCAAAGCTTTGAAACCTTTGTGATGCAACAAAGGTCAATAATATTTTTTAAATCGCTTGTTTCTATTAAATTTTTGAAAACTGTTATCAGTGATTGCCCTACTGCTAGGGGTAACATGACTACGTTTGAGAGACGTTTTTACACTTTAAAAGTGATTGTGCGACCGTTCTAGTTTTTAAAACACTTGAAGTATCTCGTAATTTTGCTCCTATAGATGATGGAATAATCATCAGAGTTCGATGAATGTTTACATTAATAAAACCACCTGAATAGAAATTATTTGATCTATTTTGGATATGAAAGGCGCCTCATACATAAATAAACGGCGACTTTCCTATCGAAACTTTTTTCAAAAGTTTTTGGAAACAGAACGCAATCAATTAAGTGACCTTTTCTTGACATTTGAACCCATCTGTGGCTTAAAAAAGTCTAATTGCTTTTTCTTTTTAGCATCTCTTGAGTGAATTTCATTTCTCTCTCTCTCTCTCTCTCTCTCTCTCTCTCTCTCTCTTTCTATAGACATTTCCATTTTATAATATGGACTCTCTAAAAAAAATTTTCTTTTCACCTGAATAAACAAGAAACATATCCTCAAAAAGACCCCCCTCCCTATCCCCTCGCTTTCTGTCTCTATCTAAAGGTGAAACCTTTAAAAACTAGATGAACCTCCCACGCCATTATTAAAATAGAGAGAGAGAGAGAGAGAGAGATAGACACACAAACATGGCAACAACTATACAAATTGAAATTTTATTTGAATATTAAATGATTAAATGTCTGGGTTTTTTTGGGGGGGGGGAAGGGGGGGGGGAATTCTGTATTTTTGTTTGCAACCAAAGTTTCTAAATTTAGAGGGTTCTTGAAGCAAGCAGACCAAGAATGTTGTTTCTCGAAGTTTGATTGGTCGAGAATTGAGAGGTTCGGAATCATGATTTTGAGATTCTTGAGGTTTTTTTTAAAAAAAAAAAAATCTGTCAACTATAAGTGAGTGCTGTGAGCGTCATAAGGTGTGTCTAGTCTGGTCGTAAGATGTGATTATTTTTCGACTATAACTTCAGACTGAATGAGAAGTGTCTCTTCTTCAGTCAAGTTATCTGTTGTTGTCGCAAAACGGGACAGATTGCATGCTGTTTGAGAAATTTTCTGTTATTTCGACAACCTGAATGCTGAAATTATATTTATTGAGCAGTGGAACTGTTTCTTATAAGTAGGGCTCAGATTTTGATGCAATATGAACCGGAATGTTTCTCAATTTGTGGCCCAAGAGCTAATTGTGAAGTAATCATCAAAATAGAGCAACTGCAATTGTTTTTTTTTTCTAATTAACATAGCTGGGTAGAGAGGCTAGATGTCTGGTTACTATCAGTTGTCAACTAGAGTTCTAGCCTCTAACCAGTTTTTAATTAGAATGAACGATTGGTTTTTTTATTATCTAAACGAGAGATTGTCATTTCACAATTGGCACTTGGGCCACATATTGAGAAACATTCCGGTTGATATTGCATCAAAATCCGAGCCCTACTTATAACTAAAACAACCAGAAAAAAATGCGTTTTTCTGTCAAAGATACTAGTTAGAGGCTACAATTCAAACTAGTAGACCTATATGAAAATAGCCTTTATCGTACTAGATAAATTAATTTTTCAGTAAAGGAACCTATTTAGAGGCTAAAATTCAGTGGCGAAAAGTCAAATTATTATATAAAACTTGTTTTGGCCAGAATAGAAAAAAATACGTGTTGCAGGTAAAGAACCAGGTTAGAGGCTAGAATTCAGAGGCTAAAAAGTCAAAACTAGTATCTGTAACTATTCTTGATTGGACAAGAAAAATGCGTTTTTCAGTTAAGCAACCTAGTTAGAGGCTAAAAGTTAAATCAGTATCAAAAACTATTTTTGTTCAGACTAGCTCTATGTAGATAGTAGATACTAATTTGACCTGTTTAACCTCTGACCAGGTACTTTGACTGAAAAGCCCGTTTTTTTCTGGTTGTCTTATAGTAGGCCTATACTGTACAAAGATGGAGGCGCCCTGTTTGATGCTAGCACTGTTGGCGAGAAGCAGAAAAGTTCGTTCTGATTGGTTATTTAGGTTTGTTACGTATTTGACTCTTGTTTGTTATGGGTTTGGTATTGGTCTGATGCTTATAAAAGGGCGGAGCTAACAGAATTTTTCAGGCTGCGTCCAACTGCCTGTCTCTAGGCGACAGACAATTAGAAAACGGGATGAACAGAAGTTGACTCCGCCCTTTTTATGACGAACGCAACTTTTAATTGGGTGGTTATGTAGTCTGACGTCACATGCTCCGCCCCTTTTCAACGTCGAACCACACAACAAACCAATTAGAAGTTGCCGGTCGTCATAACAAGGGCGTAGCCAAGTTCTGTTCATCCCGTTTTCTAATTGCCTGTGAAACACGTGGATCACTTTTTCAGGACGTTGGTGATAAAAGCTGCACCAACGTCCTGTAAAAAGTGATCCACGTGTTTCACAGGCAATTAGAAAACGGGATGAACAGATTGGCCAATAGGAACGCAGTTGGCTCTGCCCTTTTTATGACGACCGGCAACTTCTAATTGGTTGGTTATGTAGTCTGACGTCACATGCTCCGCCCCATTATTAACGTCGAACGAACCACACAACAAACCAATTAGAATTTGACGTTCGTCATAACAAGGGTGAAGCCAACTGAAGTTTATCCCGTTTTCTAATTTGCCTGTCTCTTGGCGTCGTTCCAGTTAGAATCGTCGCAACTGGTTACAGCTGGTCGTCAGTTTCCGAGATTGCACCCAATATTTTAGCAGAAAGTGCTGAAAGTTTGACAAACTTTGTTTTTTGTTGCTAAAACACAAAATGCAATTTTCAATTAGAAATTTGTCAGCAAAAAAAAAAAAAAAAAAGGTTAAGTAAAAGTATTTGGTTTGTGAATGACGCAGTCCATCTTCAGTACGCGAGCACTTAGTTATTTCTTCTTCTAAGTGTTTTATTTTTCTATAAGTGTGTAAGAGATTGGACACACTTAAGAGTATATCTTAAGATATTGTTGATAAACCACACCATAACAACACAAGTGAGTTCGTTTGATCATCTGACACACAAACACAGTTGGCACCAAAGCCAAACCTCGGATCAAATCTCTCTCTCTCTCTCTCTCTCTCTCTCTCTCTATAGAGTAAACTGGATAAATGATCCAAATGGGAATAGAAAAGGAGATGGGAATAAAGAGAAAAGGGGGGGGGGACTTGTATACACAGTAGTTGTAATGCATTAATACCATTCTCGGTGGCAAGAAAGAAACACAACCTCGCGACATATAAAACAACACACGCAAAAAAAAAAGAGAGAAAGAAATACATGTCCATCAATCATTTCGAGACATGGATCAATTCTTCTAAGTAACTTGTTTTTTGTTGTTGTTGTGTATCTGTGTGTGTGTGTGTCTAGAAACATTACTGCATTTGCAGTGAAGTTTGTTTTATGAAGAGAGAGAGAGAGAGGGGGGGGGGGATGGGTGATAAGCATGATTTTTCATAATGAGTGTTGGGTCTCTCTGTAAGTACAGTTGATGGTTGGTCTCTCAATTTAGCTCTCAAAACGTGTACATCTTTTTTTTTTTTAGACAAAAACTCTTTTCAGATTTTTCTGCAAGTCATAATTGTGCATCCAACTGGCAGATTTAAAACATTAGACATTGAAGTTTTACTTTTCGAAAAAGTTTGGTAATTTGCAAGCTTTTTTTTTTTTCAAAAGGAACTTGATTCCTAGACTGGTAGCAACGAGTAGAACCAAACCGTTTTAATCGTTTTGTGAATCGGTTCTGATCAGTTCGACGAAATTGATGAACCGGTCCACAATATACATAAGCAGATTTGAGACATTCAATTAGAAAACGGGATGAAGATAAGTTGGCACCGCCCTTTTTATGACGAACGCAACTTCTAAATTGGTTGGTTATGTAGTCTGACGTCACATGCTCTCCGCCCCTTTTCAACGTCGAACCACAAAACAAACCAATTAGAAGTTGCCGGTCGTCATGAAAAGGGCGGAGCCAACTTCTGTATGTCCCGATTTCTAATTGCCTGTGATTTGAGCAGCACATTAATTAGTTAGAGGTGGCAAAGTGTAGAACGGAACCGTTTCTACTCTGTTCGGAACCAGTTCTTATCAGTTTGAAGTATACTGGCGAATTGGTTCTATCAGCTCCAGTAATTGGCGAACCGGTTCTATCCGTTCCAGTAATTGGCGAACCGGTTCTATCTGTTCCAGTAATTGGCGAACCGGTTCTATCTGTTCCAGTAATTGGCGAACCGGTTCTATCCGTTCCAGTAATTGGCGAACCGGTTCTAACGGTTCCGAACTGTTGACATCTCTAAACTTGACGTTTGTTATGGTGCGTCCACACATAACGAACGGG